>CAUYQU010054400.1:0-17410 GCA_963574635.1 Cheracebus regulus
GTAATCCCAGCACTTTTGGAGGCCAAAGTGGGTGGATCACGAGGTCAAGAGATTGAGACCATCCTGGAAAACATGGTGAAACTCCATCTCTACTAAAAATACAAAAATTAGCTGGCCTTGATGGTGCACACCTGTAGTCCCCGCTACTTGGGAGACTGAGGCAGGAGAATCATTGAACCTGGGAGGCAGAGGTTGCAGTGAGCCAAGATCATGCCACTGCACTCTAGCCTGAGCGACAGAGTGAGACTCTGTCTCAAACAACAACAGCAACAACAACAACAAAAAAAACTAGGAACTGGGAAGGAATGTAAGAAAAGAGGAACTTGAGGAGGGTAAGGGATCAATCCTGGTGGATGACAGGCCTGGAATCTCATTGTTTGGATGTGGTGATCTGGTGAGTTTCAATTCTTTGATACTTTTTTCTTTTTTGAGAGGCCTGAAGGTATTTCCCAAGGAAGGAACTCAGATAAAACAAATGTAAAGTTCAAAAAGATCAATTTCTATGTTTGTCAAAAAAACTATCTTTGGGACAATTGAGTCAGTTTCACCACCATGCCTGGCCAAAAATTTCGTTGTGCCTAAATTTGTCTTTTCGCACAAAGAAAGCTATGGTAGCCAAATGGTGGTACCTGCTATGGATGAATTAAAGGGTGGTTTGGCAGATGGGGAGGGACCTACCTTATATAAGAAGGCCAGAGAGGGCCTCCCTGAAATGGAGACATTTGAGCAGCAGCTGGCAGTGGGGCCGAGGGGAGCCAGAAAGGAGAGCTTCCAGAATCTGAGGAGGAGCCCTGTAGGCAAAAGGAAGGCCAAGGACAAATTCAGAGGCCCCAAGTAGGACCATGCTCAGCTATTCCCTTGTAAGGCACCGCCCAGCTGCCACCAAATTAGGCCCTTGATGCCTCCTGGTCCAGTGGGCATGTCCAGCCCGGTCACAGGAGTTGATCTGCAGGAGCAAGGGGACATTCCCCTGAGCCAGGCACTGGGTATTCTTTCCAGCTGGAGTGGGGAGAAGCTCCTTCCCCCTAGTCTGCTGGTGGAGCCTGCCCTGTCTTCAGCCAGGGGAAGGCCAGCCTGAGTAAATGAAGCCAACATACAATTGGAAAGAGATGGAGTGAAGGTGGAAGAGGGAGCTCTGGCGGTCCAGGCACAGGTTCCCGTTATCCCTAAGGCTGTTTCCCCCTGCCCTTCATGTGTGTCCTACAGCTAATTTGAGTTGGCTTTTGAGTTTTCTGTATTTTTCATTTTCTGTATACTGTAATGTTTTGACAACTTTAAAAAGAACTTTCTGCTGGGTGTGGTGGCTCACCCCTGTAATCCTAGCACTTTGGGAGGCTGAGGTGGGTGGATCATCTGAGGTCAGGAGTTTGAGACCAGCCTGATCAACATGGAGAAACCCTATCTCTACTAAAAATACAAAATTAGCTGGGTGTGGTGGCGGGTGCCTGTAATCCCAGCTACTCAGGAGGCTGAGGCAGGAGAATCACTTGGACTCGGGAGGCAGAGGTTGCAGTGAGCGGAGATCACACCATTGCACTCCAGACTGGGTGACAAGAACTAAACTCCATCTCAAAAAAAAAAAAAAAAAAAAAAGATCTTTCTGGCTGGGGAGAAGGAGAAATGCACTCTAACTGGCAAATTTCTAGAGATAGCAAAAGCGTATCTGGAGCACACCTTCGATATGCAAACTAACCAGCCATAGCCAGGCCTCCTCCCTCAGGCCGGCACACCCAGGAGGCAACGTTCCTCTGCCTTCATCATCCTAGGGGCAGGCCAGGCACCTAGGGACCCCCGCACTATAGTTTGGAGTCAAACTAGCCAATCCTAAACTGTTCACATCTTTCTGCATGGCCTCTCCCAATAAAGGCTCTGGCCTGGCCTTTGCCCTTTCCCCTCTTTTCTGTTTCCTGACCAAAACATGGTCTTCATGTGGCCCTGCAGCATGCTCCATGCCTCCTGTGTCTAGCATCTGTGAGCACAGTCAGCTTTCTTTCTTTCTTTTTTTTTTTAAGAGGGAGTCTCACTCTGTTGCCCAGGCTGGAGTGCAGTCGCATGATCTTGGTTCACTGCAACCTCCGCCTTCCAGGTTTAGGCGATTCTCCTGCCTCAGCCTCCCGTAGCTGGGATTACAGGAGCCCGCCACCACACCAGCTAATTTTTTTGTATTTTTAGTAGAGATGAGGTTTCTCTATGCTGGCCAGGCTGGTCCCGAACTCCTGACCTCAGGTGATCAGCCAGCCTTGGCCTCCCAAAGTGCTCGGATTACAGGTGTGAACCACAGCACCTGGCCTATTCCACTTCTTGGTTGTTTCATTTTAAGCTGCATTTATTGTGTTTCCACAATCCAAGATGAAAATTAGGCTCTCTTTCCTTCTCTCTCTGTCCCCAACCCCCACAACCACTTTTAATCCCTCATCTTCCCAAATATATGCAGTTTTAATGGCATTTTGGCTAGATTGCTATTCCGGAGTAATGGCATTGTGACTATGTAAATACTATTCACATCTCAACCATGTGATACTAGAATTACTTTCCATGTCCTAGAACAGCTTTTGTTTGCACTAGAGGCAATGACTATCATCTATTTCTTTGTGTACTTATCACTAATTTTTTTTTTTTTTTTGAGATGGAAACTCATGCTGTCACCCACGCTGGAGTGCAGTGGCATGATCTCCGCTCACTGCAGCCTCCACCTCTCGGATTCAAGAGATTCCCCTTCCCCAGCCTTCTGAGTAGCTGGGATTAGAGGCATCTGCCACCACCCCCAGCTAATTTTTGTATTTTTAGCAGAGACGGAGTTTCACCATGTTGGCCAGGCTGGTCCCAAACTCCTGACCTCGGGTGATCCACCTACCTTGGCCTCCCAAAGTGCTGGGATTACAGGCGTGAGCCACTGCACCCAGCCACTTATCACTAATTTTATCCCCAAACTTCCCCCTAGTTAGATAAATCTACTCTCAGTGTCCTAAAAACACAGTAGATGGCTTTGCAGATTTAACTTCTTGAGGAACTCTCCCAAGTTCTCCTGCTCTGCTCTTGTCTGGATAGATTGCCCTCGTGCCTGGTACCAGCTTTCACCCAGGCACCTGCTGTCACCATCCTCCTGGGCCTCTACTTTGCCTCACTCCTGAGCTAGAGCCTCTCTTTCTTGGACTCTATGACTCCTCTTTTCTGCTTCTTTCCCCTGTATTATAAACACATTCCATAGTAGCTTCTAGAAACCAGAAGCATGGGAGATAATTATTTTGGGAACCTGTATGTCTGCAAATGTCTTTAATCTACCCTTATACATGATTGGTGGATTTCTGAGATATACACACCTGTTGGAAGTGCTATTTTTTCCCATAATTCTAAGATGCCTGCCTCCTTCCAGAGCTGCTATGAAGACATCTGAAGCATGTTGATTGATCTTTCTTTTATAGGACCTGGGGTTTTTTTTCTTTCTATCTGGGAGCATATAAAATATGTGCTTTTCATTCAATGTGCTAACATTTCACAGTGATGTACTTTAGTGTTGGTATATTTTCATCAGATGTGCAGAACACTTGTTCTGGGCAGTACTTTTTGTTCATTCTGGAGACTTATGCTTCTGGTAATTTTTCGTTTTTTTGAGACAAAGTTTCTCTCTTGTTGCTCAGGCTGGAGTGTAATGGCATGATCTCAGCTCACTGCAACCTCCGCCTCCCGAGTTCAAACGATTCTCCTGCCTTAGCCTCCTGAGTAGCTGGGATTACAGATATAAGGCACCACGGAGTTTCTCCATGTTGATCAGGCTGGTCTCAAACTCCTGACCTCAGGTGATCTGCCCAAGTGTTGGGATTACAGGCGTGAGCCTCAGCCTCCCAAGTAGCTGGGACTACAGGTGTGTACCACTACACCCGGATAATTTTTGTATTTTCAGTAGAGATGGGGTTTCACCATGTTGGCCAGGATGGTCTTGATCTCTTGACCTCGTGATCTGCCCACCTCGGCCTCCCAAAGTGCTGGGATTACAGGCGTGAGCCACCGTGTATGGCCATGTCTGACTATTTCTTTGGTATATCTGTCTCCTCTGTTCTCTCTAAAACTCCTATTATTCAGATGTTAGACTTCTTGGGCTGAATTAGAAATTTTAAAATCCTTTCTGCCCCTCATGTTTTCTATCTCTCTGTTGAACTTTATACTTTTGTGATCATGTTTTTCTTTCCTTTTCTCTCTCTCTTTTTTTTTTTTTTTGACGGAGTCTCACTGTATCTCTCCTAAGCTGGAGTGCAGTGGCACAATCTTGGCTCACTGCACCCTTTGCCTACCAAGCTCAAGCACTTCTCCTGTCTCAGCCTCCCTAGTACCTGAGACTACAACCATTTGCCACCACACCTGGCGAACTTCTTTTTTTTGAGATGAAATTTTACTGTTGTTGTCCAGGCTGGAGTGGAGTGGTGTGAACTCAGCTCACTGCAATTCCGCCTCCCAGGTTCAAGCAGTTCTCTTGCCTCAGCCTCCCAAATAGCTGGGATTACAGGTGTATGCCACCATGCTGGGCTATTTTTTTTGTATTTTTAGTAGAGTCGGAGTTTTGCCATGTTGGCCAGGCTGGTCTTGAGCTTCAGACCTCAGGTGATCCACTGACTTCGGACTCCCAAAGTGCTGAGATTACAGGCGTGAGCCACCGTGCCTGGCCTAATTTTACATTTTTAGTAGAGATGGGATTTCACTATGTTGGCCAGGCTGGTCTCAAACTCCTGACCTCGGGTGATCTACCTGCCTCGGCCTCTCAGTACTGGGATTATAAACATGAACCACCATGCCCAGCCTATGTTTTCATTTTCTAAAAGTAGTTTTTTCTCTGTAGTTTCTCACTATTTTATTTTATTTAGAGATGGAGTCTCACTCTGTCGCCCAGGCTGAAGTACAGTGGCACATTCTCAGCTCACTGCACCCTTCACTTCAGGTTCAAGTGATTCTCATGCCTCAGTCTCCAGAGTAGCTGGTGTTACAGGTGTGCACCACCACACCCGGCTAATTTTTGTATTTTTAGTAAAGACGGGGTTTTACCATGTTGTCCAGGCTGATCTCAAACTCCTGACTTTGTGATCCACCGCCTCAACCTCCCAAAGTGCTGGGATTACAGGTGTGAGCCACCACGCCTGGCCTCCCTCTTTTAATAAAATATAAAATTCTGTTCTTGAATCATGGATGCACTACCTCCCTGGGGATATTAATAAGAGGTTTAGTTTTAAAGCCTTTCTTTCCATGTGTGATTTCTGCCTCATTCAAGCTGTTTGTTTGCGTCTCTGGACTTGACATAAGAAGCTTTCCTCAGATGTGTGGTAATCTTTAACAATCCATTTACATTCAACAATGGGGAAAAATAGGATGGAGGATTTTCAGTTCTTGCCATGACAGAGAAACAAGAATTGGATTCAGCTTTGTGTTTTAAACAGCAATAATACTGTAGAAAATACATGGAGTAAAACTACAGAAATGTGACTTTGAAAGAAGAGAAACACATGTCCTAAGTTCTGTATTAATTCCAGCTTTCTGCCTGGGAGAACTTTTCAAACAATAAACTGTTGCTGAGATAGGAGGCATTGGTTTTATTGGCTAAGGGACATGGAGATTAGACTTTAGAGCTGCTGCAGCGGCTGGAATTTTTGGGGTAGAGTAACAGAGAGGAAGGAGTGGTGCAAAAAAGAAACTTAGCAATATGCATAGTGGTTCCCTTGACTCTGGCCAAATACTAAACTGGAATGCTCAGGATAATATTCTGTGAGGCCAATGAGAGAAAGACTACTGGGAAACTGAGCTGAATTGATTTCTGAGGTTACATAACGTTGGAAAAAAATTGTATTTCAAACAGCTCAAATAAAAAGAATGTGCTGAATGCCAAGCATTCATATGAGATACCACTCTTTAAAGAAACAAAAACCACTCTTTAAAGAAAAACAACATAATCTAGACTCATAATAATGTAGCATAGCATTAAACATGCCATAAAACATTACTACACATAGGAGGTAGCAGAAGCCCATAAAGATAAAAAGAAAGGGTCAATAGAAACGAATCCAAAGATGACAAGGATTATAGGATTGGCAGCTAAGGTTTCTTGACCAGCTGTCACAAGAAATTCAAGGATTTAAACATAAGCTTGGAAATAGTAAACAGATGGGGACTCCACACAGAAATGAAAGCATGATAAAGAAAAATTAGAAATTCTGGAAGTAACAAATACAATATCGGAAATTAAAACATCCCAGGATGGACTTAGGAAAATGAATAGTGCAAAGAAAACACTATTTGAATAGCAAATCTGAAGACAGGTCAATAAAAACTATCCAATCTAAAGCACACAGAGGGCAGGTGCGGTGGCTCATGCCTGTAATTCCAGCACTTTGGAAGCCTGAGGCAGGTGGATCACCTGAGGTTGGGAGTTTGAGACCAACTTGACCAACATGGAGAAACCCCGTCTCTACTAAAAATACAAAATTAGCCGGGCATGGTGGCAGGCACCTGTAATCCCAGCTACCTGGGAGGCTGAGGCAGGAGAATCACTTGAACTCGGGGGATGGAGGTTGCGGTGAGCTGAGATCACGCCATTGCACTCTAACCTGGTCAACAAGAGCAAGACACTGTCTCAAAAAAAAAAAAAAAAAAAAACGCACACAGAAAAATACAAAAAGAATAGCACCTCAGAGGTCTGTAGGGGCATATCAAGCACTCTAAAACAAATGGAATTAGAGCTTTAGAAGGAGAGATGTTATATTGGGGCAGAAAAATATTTGAAAAAATAGTAGCAATTTTTTTCTAATTTTGATGAAAATTACAATCCATGTATCTGAGAACTCATAAACTCCAAGCAGTATGAACACACCCCTAGCCACATTAAAGTAGAATTGCTGAAAACAACAACAAAAAAATAGAATATCTTGAAAGAAGCTAGAAGAAAAGGATGCAGTAGAGAAACAATAGGAATGACCATGTTATTCTCATCAGAAATAATAGAACTCATAGAAAATGAAATAGCTCCTTGGAAGCTCTGAAAAAAAAATCTGTCAATCAGAATTACACATTGAAAACACCCTCAGAAATGAAGGTGAAATAAAATGTTTTTAAATGAGCAAAAGCTGAAATAATTAACTAATAGATCTACATTACAAGAAATATTAAATAATTTCTCGGTATGAAGAGAAACAATGCCAGATTGTCCTTTGTTTAATGAGTTACCTTCAAATATTCATCAAAAATTAGTTCTCCAAGTATATGTGGGTCCATTTCTGTACTCTCTTTTCCATTAATCTATTTCTCTATTATGCCAGTTCCACACAAGTCTGATTATATTGCTTTATGATAAGTATTGAAATTAAGTAGTGTTACCCTTCTAACTTTGTTCATCTTTTTTCCTTTTCCTTTTTTTTTTTTTTTGAGACGGAGTCTTGTTCTGTCACCAGGCTGGAGTGCAGTGGCACAATCTTGGCTCACTGCAAACTCTGCCTCCCGGGTTCAGGTGATTCTTCTGCCTCAGCTTCCCGAGCAGCTGGGACTACAGGCATGTGCCACCACGCCCAGCTAATTTTTATATTTTTAATAGAGACGGGGTTTCACCATGTTGGCCAAGATGGTCTTGATCACTTGACCTCGTGATCCACCCACCTTGGCCTCCTAAAGTGCTGAGTTTACAGGCATGAGCCACCATGCCGAGCCCTGTGTCCTTTTCAAAATGACTTTGGCTCTTCTAGGTGCTTTTAATTTTCATTTTTTTTTTTCCTGGGAAGCCTGTAATCTCTCAGAAGTGCTTTTAATTTTCACATGAATTTTAGAAACAGCTTTTCAATTTCTATATTTTAAAAAACCTACTGGATTTTAATTGGAATTGCATTAAATCTATAGATCAATTAGGGGAGAATTAATATGTTAGTTTGCAATTCATTGTTAATACATTGAAATAAAATTGACTTTACTACCTTGATCTTGTATCCTGCAACCTTGTTAAATTCATTTATTAGTTTCAGTAACCTTTTTGTAGATTCTGCCAGATATGTTCTAAAGTATTGATACATTGTGGAGTGACTAAATCTAGATAATTAACATTTGCATAATCTCACAGTTATTTTCTCTGGTGAGAATAATACATCCATTATGTTAGCATTTTAAAGAATACAATGTACGGTAATTATAATCATCATGTTGTACAATAGATCTCTTGAACTTATTCCTCTTATGTAACAAATTTTGTATGACTTAACCAATACCTTCTCAACCTCCCCCCATCTTACTTTCTATTAGCAGCCTTTGGTAACCACCATCTTACTTTCTATTAGCTCCCACAAATGAGTGGGATCATGCAGTATTTGTCTTCCTGTGTCTGGCTTATTTCACTTAACATAATGTCTTCCAGGTTCATCCATGTTGTCGTGAATGATAGGATTTCCTTCTTATTTATGGATGAATACTATTTTATTGAGTATATATACCACATTTTCTTTACTCTTTCATCTGTTGATGGACACATAGGGGGATTCTTTAAAACGTATGCTCTGAATGAAGAGACCCCCACGCCCAAACAGGCTTCGTGTGAGCAACATGGCTGTTTATTCACCTGGGTGCTGGCAGGCTGAGGCTGGAAAGGGTGTTAGTGGAGGGTGGAGGGATAGGAGTTGGTTTTATAGGTTTGGGGTGAACAGTGGAAAGCTACAGAAGTAACTTGAGGGCAATTTTTTTGCAAGCTGGGAGGGGGTTTTAAGGTGTGAAGTCACAAGATTGACCAAGAGCAATTACAAAGTCCAATGGCCTTATCAATTGGGGCAGGAATAAGGAACAATAGAGAATGTCTTAAAGTTAAGTAGGCACTGCAGGGGTTGATCATTTCTTCCTCTTTTCATTATTTTCCAGTTACTTTAAATTTTCCAGGAACTCATCTGGAGTGTCTGTGCAGGTCACAGAGGTTAACATGGCATCTATGGGGCCATCAGTCAGCCTAAAAGACCTTACAGATTCCATATCTTGGCTATTGTGAATAGCTCCACAAAAAACACGGGAGTTCAGATACTGATTTCATTTCCTTTAGTTATATACCTGGTAGTGAAATTGCTGGATCTGTTTTTTTGTTTGTTTTTTGTTTTTTTGAGACAGCTTCACTCTTGTTGCCCAGGCTGGAGTTCAAGGGCGCGATTTTGGCTCTATTACCCAGGCTGGAGTGCAGTGGTGTGACCTCGGCTCACTCACTGCAACCTCCGTCTTTTGGGTTCAAGCAATTCTCCTGCCTCAGCCTTCCAAGTAGCTAGGATTACAGGCATGTGCCACCATGCCCAGCTAATTTGTATTTTTTTTTTTTTCAGTAGAGACAGGATTTCACCATGTTGGTCAGGCTGGTCTTGAACTCCTGACCTCAGGTTATTCACCTGACTCGGCCTCCCGAAGTGCTGGAATTGCAAGTATGAGCCACCATGCCTGGCCTATTTTTTTAAAAAATATATTTTTAGAGACAGTCTCTAAAATATATTTATTTTGATACATTGTTGTCCCAGCTGGAGTGCAGTGGCATGATCATAGCTTACTGTAACTTTACTTCTAAGCTCAAATGATCATCTCACCTCAGCATTCTGAGTAGCTAGGACTACATACACATGCCACTATGCTTGACTAATTTTTAATGTTTTTTTTTTGGTAGAGATTAGGGTGTCACTATGCTGATCAGGCTGGTATCAAACTCCTGGCTTCATGCAGTCCTCTCACCCCACTCCCAAAGTGCTGGGATTACAGGCATAAGCCACTCTGCTCAGCCTATTTTTAAATTTTTGGGGACTTGCCATACTATTTTTTATAAGAACTGCACAATTTATATTCCCATCAGCAGCACACTAGGGTTCCCTTCTCTTCACACTCTTACCAACCCTTGTTATCATTTGTCTTTTTGATAATAACTTCACATTCTAATTGGTGTGAAGTGATATTTCATTGTGGTTGTAATTTACATTTCTTTGATGCTTAGTGATTTAAGCATTTTCTCATATGCCTATTAGTCATTTGTTAGCCATATATATAAAAAAGAGAGGGAAGGCCTGGCCCAGTGGCTCACACCTGTAATCCCAACACTTTGGGAAGCTGAGGCAGGCAGACCATGAGGTCAGAAGTTTGAGACCAGCCTGGCCAATATGGTGAAATCCCGACTCTACTAAAAATACAAAAATTTAGCTGGGTGTGGTGGCGCATGCCTGTAGTCCCAGCTGCTTAGGAGGCTGGGGCATGAGAATTGCTTGAACCCAGGAGGCAGAGGTTGCAGTGAGCTGAGATTGTGCCATTGCACTCCAGCTGGGTGACAGAGTGAGACTCCATATCAGGAAAAAAAAAGAGAGAGAGAGTGAGAAAGTGAAAAGACAACCCACAAAATGGGAGAAACAAATTCCAAATCACATATCTCATAAAAATCTACTATTCAGAATATATATAAATGACTTCTTTTAGGAAATGTCTATGCAGGTCCTCTGCCCATTTAAAAAACCGGGTTATTGTCTTGCTATTGAGTTGTTTGAGTTCCTTATATATTTTAGATATCGACTGTATCAGATGTGTAGTTGTATTTTCTCCCATTCTGTAGATTGTCTCTTCATTCTGTTGATTGTTTTTTACTTGCTGTGCAGAAGCTTTTTAGGGCTTCATGCTGTGGCTCACACCTGTAATCCCTGCACTTTGGGAGGCTGAGGTGGGCAGCTTGCTTGAGCCCAGGAGCTCAAGACCAGCCTGGACAACATGGCAAAACTCTGTCTTTACCAAAAAGAAACCCAAAAACCAAAAATCAGCTGGACATAGTGGTATGCACCTGTCCTCCCAGCTACTTGGGATGCTGTGGTGGAAAAATCATCTGAGCCAACTAATAAAGAAAAGAGAGAAGAATCAAATAGGCACAATAAAAATGATAAAGGGGATATCACCACTGATCCCACAGAAATACAAACTACCATCAGAGAATACCATAAATATCTCTACAGAAATCAACTAGAAAATCCAGAAGAAAAGGATAAATTCCTGGACACATATACCCTCCCAAGATTAAGCCAGGAAGAAGTCGAATCCCTGAATAGACCAATAACAAGTTCTGAAATTGAGTCAGTAATTAATAGCTTACCAACCAAAAAAAAGCCCAGGACCAGATGGTGAAGAAAAAGAGGGAATCCTCCCTAACTACTTTATAAGGCCGGCATCATCCTGATACCAAAACCTGGTAGAGAAACAACAAAAAAAGAAAATTTTAGGCCAATATCCCTGATGAACGTCAATGCAAAAATCCTCAATAAAATACTGGCAAACCAAATCTGGCAGCACATTAAAAAGCTTATCCACCACAATCAGGTCGGCTTCGTCCCTGCGATACAAGGCTGGTTCAACCTATGCAAGTCAATAAATGTAATCCATCACATAAACAGAACCAATGATGAAAATGGATGCAGAAAAGGCCTTTGATAAAATTCAACACTCCTTCATGCTAAAAACACTCAATAAATTAGGTGTTGATGGAACATATCTCAAAATAATAAGAGCCATTTATGACAAACCCCCAGCCAGTATTATACTGAATAAGCAAAAGCTGGAAGCATTCCCTTTGTAAACTGGTACAAGACAAGGATGCCCTCTCTCTCCACTCCTATTCAACATAGTATTGGAATTTCTGGCCGGGAAAATCAGGCAAAAGATAGAAATAAAGGATATTCAAATAGGAAAAGAGGAAGTCAAATTATCTCTGTTTGAAGATGACATGATTGTATATTTAGAAGACCCCATCGTCTCAGCCCAAAAACTCCTCAAGCTGATGAGCAACTTCAGCAAAATCTCAAGATACAAAATCAGTGTGCAAAAATCATAAGCATTCCTATGCACCAATAATAGACAGCCAAATAATAAGTGAACTCCCATTCACAATTGCTACAAAGAGAACAGAATACCTAGGAATACAACTTACAAGGGATGTGAAGGACCTCTTCAAGGAGAACTATAAACCAGTGCTCAAGGAAATAGGAGAGGATACAAACAAATTGAAAAACATTCCATGCTCATGGATAGGAAGAATCAATATTGTGAAAATGGCCATACTGCCCAAAGTAATTTATAGATTCAATGCTATCTACATCAAGCTATCATTGACTTTCTTCACAGATTAAAAAAAAAAAAAAACTACTTCAAATTTTATATGGAACCAGAAAAAAGCCTGTATACCAAGACAATCCTAAGCAAAACAAACAAAGCTGGAGGCATCACACTACTTGACTTCAAACTATATTACAAGGTTATGGTAATCAAAACAACTTGGTACTGGTACCAAAAACAGATATATAAACCAATGGAACAGAACAGAAGCCTCAGAAATAACACCACACATCTACAACCATCTGATCTTTGACAAACCTGACAAAAATAAGCAATGGGGAAAGGATTCCCCATTTAATAAAAGATGTTGGGAAAACTGGTTAGCTATTTGCAGAAAACTGAAACTAGACCCCTTCCTTACACATTATACAAAAATTAACTCAAGATGGATTAAAGATTTAAATGTAAGACCTAAAAGCATAAAAACCCTAGAAGAAAACCTAGGCAATACCATTCAGGACATAGGCATGGGCAAAGACTTAATGACTAAAACACCAAAAGTAATGGAAACAAAAGCCACAATTGACAAATGGGGTCTAATTAAACAAATGAGCTTCTGTACAGCAAAAGAAATTATCGTCAGAGTGAACAGGTAACCTACAAAATGGGAGAAAACTTTTGCAATCTGTCCATCTGACAAAGGGCTAATATCCAGAATCTACAAGGAACTTAAACAAATTTACAAGAAAAAACTACCCCATCAGGGTGGGTGAAGGATATGAACAGACACTTTTCAAAAGAAGACTTTTGTGTGGCCAAGAAACATATGAAAAAAAGCTCCTTATCACTGGTCATTAGAGAAATGCAAATCAAAACCACAATGAGATATCATCTCACACCAGTTAGAATGGCCATTATTAAAAAGTCAGGAAAGAAGAGATGCTGGAGAGGATGTGGAAAATGGGAAAGCTTTTACACTGTTGGTGGGTGTGTAAATTAGTTCAGCATTGTGGAAGACAGTGTGGTGATTCCTCAGTGATTTAGAACCAGAAATACCATTTGACCCAGCAATCCCATGACTGGATACATACCCAAAGGATTATAAATCATCCTACTATAAAGACACATGCACATGTATGTTTATTGCAGCACTGTTCACAATAGCAAAGACTTGGAACCAACCCAAATGCCCATCAAGGATAGACTGGATAAAGAAAATGTGGCACATATACACCACGAAATACTATGCAGCCATAGAAAAGAAGGAGTTCGTATCCTTTGCAGGGACATAGATGAAGCTGGAAAACATCATTCTCAGCAAACTAAGATGGGAACAGAAAACTAAACACTCCATGTTCTCATTATAAGTAGGTGTTGAACAATGAGAACACATGGGCACAGGGAAAGGAAAATCACACGCTGGGGCCTGTCTGGGGGTGGGGGACAAGGGGAGGCATACATTAGGAGAAATACCTAATGTAGATGATGGATTGATGGGTGCAGCAAACCACCATGGCACATGTATACCTGTGTAACAAACCTGAATGTTCTGCACATATATCCCAGAACTTAAGTACAATAATTTTAAAAAAGACACCCAGGAAAAATTAAAAATACAGAATTTAACATACTAAATGGTTAACTACATGGTATGGTCATAGTAAGGTTGAGGGGAAAAAAATGTAACAATATGTCTGAATATACATTTTTATATGCTTTGAAATATTTTAGATACATACAAAAATAAAAGTAAATAAACAACAAAAAAAAAACCACCTGAGCCTAGAGGTTGAGGCTGCAGTGATTTGTGATTGCACCACTGCACTCCAGCCTGGGCAACAGAGTGAGACCCTGTCTCAAAAAAATAAAAAAGAAAAAGAAGCTTTATAGCTTGATGTAATCCCATTTATCTATTTTTGCTTCTGTTGCCTATGCTTTAGGGTTTATCTCCAAAAAGTCCTTAGCCAGACCAATGTCATGGAGCTTTTCCACTATATTTTCCTTTAGTAGTTTCATAGTTTGGTTCCTACATTTAAGCCATTAACTCATTTTGAGTTAATTTTTGTATATGATGTGATCTGAGGGCAGGTTTAGAGGCTCAGTCCATGATTATTGGCCTGGAACATGGGATGTGAGGGTTTGCCTAGTGCTGGGCCTGGTGTTGGGGTCTAAGGAAAAGTCCTATGCTTACTTCCCTCTCTTCCTCCCCAGAGGATGGCATCTCTTCAATTCTGTGCTGCCTAAGCCTGGGGAAAGATGATGTGGGTAGTTTAAAACTGCCTCTCCTACCCTTGCCAACATATAATTTCTTATTGTGCTACGACCAGGACTGTGATCTCTCACCTGGTTTCCTTAGCTTGTGTAATGATATTTTCAAGTATGAACAATCGCTCAAATTGATGTTTCTGTGATGGGACAATCACTGTAAAGTCCTATTTTGCTGTCTTGCTTCACTCCCATCCAGCAAAAGAGAGAATCTTGAAAGCATCAAGAGAGGCTGGGCGCGGTGGCTCATGCTTGTAATCCCCGCACTTTGGGAGGCCAAGGCGGGCAGATCACGAGGTCAGGAGATCGAGACCATCCTGGCCAACCTGGTGAAACCCTGTCTCTACTAAAATACAAAGCAATTAGCAGGTGTGGCGGTGCACACCTGTAGTCCCAGCTAGTCAGGAGGCTGAGGCAGGGGAATTACTTGAACTTGGGTGGCAGAGGCTGCCGTGAGCCAAGATGGTGCCACTGCACAACAACCTGGGCAACAGAGCAAGACTCCATCTCAACAACAACAAAAAAAGCATCACAAGAGAAGTAAACTTGTCACATATAAGTTTAACAGCTGATTTCTCAGTTTAACAGCTGATTAACTTGTCCTCAATAAGATTAACAGCTGATTTCTCATCAGAAACCATGGAAGCCAGAAAGTTGACATATTTAAAATTGTGAAAAAAAAAAACAAACAAAAAAACAACGGGTTAACCAAGAATTCTATATCTGAAAAACATTCCTTAAAAAAAAAATTGAAATTTAATTTTTATTTGTAATAAAGTGAACACTTCACAAATTTGCATGTCATCCTTGCACAGGGGCCATCCTAATCTCTGTATCATTCCAGTTTTTATATGCTACTGAAGCAAGTGCAGAAAAACAATTCTTCAGCCAATGATAATTCAAAGCCATTTAATGGAGAACAATCTCTTTAATAAATGATGCTGGGCAACAGATATCCAAATGCAAAAAAATAAAGCTGAGACCTTTCCTCACACTATAAGCAAAAGTTAACTCAAAAGGGACCAAAGGGCCAGGCACGGTGGCCCATGCCTGTAATCTCAGCACTCTGGGAGGCCAAGGCGGGCAGATCACGAGGTCAGGAGTTCAAGACCAGCCTGGCCAGCATGGTGAAACCCTGTCTCTATTAAAAATACAAAAATTAGCCAGTCATGCTGGTGCACGGCTGTAGTCCCAGGTACTTGGGAGGCTGAGGCAGGAGAATCACTTGAACCCAGGAGGCAGAGGTTGCAGTGAGCTGAGATCATACCACTGCACTCCAGCCTGGGCGCCAGAGCAAGACTCTGTCTCAAAATAACAATAATTAAAAAAAAAGAATACTGTCAAGAGAGTGAAAAGGTGGGCCAGGCACGGTGGCTCACACCTGTACTCCCAGCACTTTTGGAGGCTGAGACAGGAAGATTGCTTAGGGCTAGGAGTTTGAGACTAGCCTGGACAACATAGTGAAATCTTTTCTCTACAAAAACATTTTTTTTTTAATTAGCCAGGTGTGGTGGTGCACACCTATAGTCCCAGCTACTTGAGAGGCTGAAGTGAGAGTATCACTTGAGCTCAGGAGTTTGAGGCTGCAGTGATCTGTGACTATGTTATTGCACTTTAGCCTGGGAGACAGAATGAGACCCTGTTTCTTAAACACAGAGAGAGAGAGAGAGAGAAAGACAGAGAGAGAAAGTGTGAAAAGACAACCCTCAGAATGGGAGAAAGAAATTGCATCTGGGCACAGTGGCTTATGCCTATAATCCTAGTACTTTGGGAGGCCAAGGCAGGTGAATCACAAGGTCAGGAGACTGAGACTATCCTGGCCAACGTGGTGAAAACCCATCTCTACTGAAAATACAAAAATTAGCTGGGTATGGTGGTATGTGCCTGTAATTCCAGCTAGTTGGGAGGCTGAGGCAGGAAAATCACTTGAACGAGGGACTCGGAGGTTGCAGTGAGCCAAGAGCTTGCCACTGCACTCCAGACAGAGCAAAAACTCTGTCCTGGGGGGGATAAAAAGGAAGGAAGGAAGAAAAGAAAGGAGGAGGGAGGGAGGGAGGGAGAGAAAGAAAAAGAAAAGAAATTGCAAATCACGTATCTGATAAAAATCTATCCAGAACATATAAAGTATTATTACGACCTAACAACAATAAAGACATACAACCGTATTTAAAAATGAACATGAGAGATCCAAGATGGCTGATTAGCAACAGCTCAGGAATGTAGCTCCCAGTGAAAGCGCAGAGAACAAGTGGACGCCCCACTTTCCGACGAATTTTTGTTGCCCACAGACAGGGAGATTCCCGGCAGAGGAGCCACACGGGTTGCCAGTGCGACTCTTTTGGCTGGCGTGGCTGTTTTGCCAGTGCCCCAGCGCGGTGCTTCTCGGTGCGGAGTATACGGACAGGACGGGTTTGGCTGGTCCCATCCCCACAAGGAAAACAACAGTTGGAAGCGCTGAGAACTGAGAGTTTCACAGCAAGCACAGCGAACCTGGGAAGGTCCGGCTCTGTGGGAAAACTAAGAAACAGAAAAACTTCATCACAGGGCAGAGAGAGATCCAAGATGGCCACATAGCAGCAGCTCAGGATAGTAGCTCCCAGTGAAAGCACAGACAGCGAGTGGATGCAGCAATTGCAGACAAATTTTTGATGCCCACAAACTGGGAGATTCCCGGCGAAGGAGCCACACGGGTCACCAGCATGACTCTTTTGGCTGGCGCGGCTATTTTGCTGGTGCCCCGGCACAGCGCTGCTTGGTGCGGAGTATAGGGGACTGGGTGCCCTTTTACTCGGGCTTGGCTGGTCCCATTCCCACAAGGAGAACAGCAATTGGAAGCGCTGAGGACTGAGAGCAAGCACAGCTGAACCCGGGAAGGCCCAGCTCTGTGGGGAAGGGGCGTCCGCTGAAGGAAAACTAAGAAACAGAGAAAACTTCATAACCAACAAACCGGACGTCCACTCAGAGACCCAATCTGAAAGTCGGCAATTACAAAGATGACAGGTGGATAAATCCACAAAAATGGGAAGAAACCAGCGCAAAAAGGCTGAGAACATCCAAAATCAGAATGCCTCTCCTCCTACAGGGGATC
>CAUYQU010054401.1:0-14141 GCA_963574635.1 Cheracebus regulus
GAAGTTCTCGTGTTGTGTTTTTCAGCTCCATCAATTCACTTATATTCTTCTCTAAGTTGTCCATTCTCGTTAGCATTTGGTTAAATCTTCTTTCAAGGTTCTTAGTTTCTTTGCATTGGGTTAGAACATGTTCTTTTAGCTCATGAAAGTTTATTATTATCCACCTTCTGAAGCCTGATTCTGTGAGTTCATCACACTCATCCTCCGTCAAGCCTTGTTCTCTTGCTGATGAGGAGCTGCGATCCCCTGTAGGACGAGAGGCATTCTGATTTCGGGTGTTCTCAGCCTTTTTGCAGTGGTTTCTTCCCATTTTTGTGGATTTATCCACCTGTCGTCTTTGTAATTGCCGACTTTCAGATTGGGTCTCTGAGTGGACGTCCGGCTTGTTGGTGATGAGGTTTTTTCTGTTTCTTAGTTTTCCTTCGGGGGGTCGCCCCTTCCCTACAGAGCTGGGCCTTCCCGGGTTCAGCTGTGCTTTCTCCGTCCTCAGCGCTTCCAATTGCTGTTCTCCTTGTGGGGATGGGACCACCGGAGCCTTTGGGCACCCAGTCCCGTACACTCCGCACCGAGAAGCGCTGTGCTGGCCAAAAGAGTCACGCTGGCGACCCGGGTGGCTCCTTCGCCGGGAATCTCCCAGTCTGTGGGCATCAAAAATTCATCTGCAATTGCGGCACCCACTCACTCTCTGCACTTTCACTGGGAGCTACAATCTTGAGCTGCTGCTACGCGGCCATCTTGGATCTCTCTCCGCCCGGTGATGAGGTTTTTCTGTTTCTTAGTTTTCCTTTGGTGGATGCCCGTTTCCCACAGAGCCGGACCTTCCCGGGTTCGCTGTGCTTGCTGTGAGACTCTCAGTCTGCAGCGCTTCCAATTGCTGTTTTCCTTATGGAGATGGGACCAGCCGAGCCCGTCCGTCCCGTATACTCCACACCAGGAAGTGCCGCGCTGGGGCACCAGCAAAACAGCCGCGCTGGCCAAAACAGTCGCCCTGGCGACCCGTGTGGCTCCTCTGCCGGGAATCTCCCGGTCTGTGGGCAAGAAAAATTCGTCGGAAAGTGCGGCGTCCACTCGTTCTCTGCGCTTTCACTGGGAGCTACATTCCTAAGCTGTTGCTAATCGGCCATCTTGGATCTCTCTGGGTATCTACTGTTAAATATACCAGGCACTGGTTTTAAAAATTATCTTACTTTTTTCCCTTTTAATTCTTTTTTAACTTGAATATTTGTTTTTAAAGAAAATAAATCAGTTATGATTCCCTAAACCAGTGTTTTGGCAGGATACAGAACATTACTGGGAATCAGGAGACTTGAACCCTAATCCGATGTTGCCTCATTAATTTGGCAATCTGTCCCTGGAGAAAGCATGCTCCTTTCTGAATCAGAAGGATTTGCCTTCCATAAATTGAAGAGGCTGGGTTATATGATCTCTGAAGTTTTATCTATATCTGAGTTTTTATTGTTTGAAGGTCTGATTCTTGTCAATCCTCCCACCTCCCACCTTTTAAAGACCCCTACATTTTCCAGTTTGTAGATGTGTGGTCCCTTTGTAGGCTGGATTAGAGATATGTCTTGTAATCAAAAGAGTATGTAAAATCTGTATGTATATTTTAGAGGGTAGTATATTGTAGAGGTATTTTTATATCCTGTTTCTGGATATAAAAATACAATATTACAAACACTTAGAACAGTGATTCCCAAACTTTAATGTCTACAGGAAACATCTGGAGAGCTTACTAACTGCAGGTCTTGGGTTGTGTGTAAGATTTGCCTTTCTAATGGATGTGAAGGTGATGTCCTTGCCGCTAGTGCATGGACCATGCTCTGAGAAGCAGGGATTTATAATCCGCTTCATGTGTCTCCACAATCACGTTCGTCTCCTTCCTCTGCCCTTTCTTTTTCTTTTATAGTTCTAGCAGTCATGTCTGTATTTCTAGAGGGTATATTTTATTAGTTTTGTCTACTTAAGTAGCAAGTCCTAGCACAGGCCTAGCTGTGAAACAAAAAGGCAATGTTACCCCCACAAAAAGAAGGCTGTCACGAGAAGTTAAGCTGAATGAGTGCCGGATTTATCGTGGGGCTTTAGGTTGCCTGGGTTCACAAGGGCTCCTTTTGGAGAAATCGCTGGGCAGGGTGCAGAGTCCTTAGACAAGCTGTCTCTGCTTGTGAAATTTATATGAAGCATACATCATTGTGATCATATTGGCAATATTTCTGAGCAGATATGTGCCAAGTGGTCACTCTCTTTGCTTGCTTTTTTAGGAGTGTTAATCAGAGGGGGGTGTGAAGGTGGCTGGTCTCCTTCGGCCCTCAGTTTTGTGATGAAAGATGGTCCGGCCTTGCCTGTCACTTGGCTGAGGTATAGTTAGAGCACCTCCAGGAATAAGGGAGGGCCCTACCACATGCCCTTCAGCAGCATGACTTCTTCCTCCTCACAGGATAGCTGGCAAAGGGCAGCATTAGGGATCATGCACTGTCAACATTTGGAACAATAGTGTCATTTTGCTTGTCATTTCTTGACATTTGTGTTATAAATGTCTGGTCCTCAACATAGGCTTTGTAATGTACACTTAGCCAGATAAAAGCCTAGACTATATTACTAAAAGACAAATATATTAGCATTATTATTTAGAAAAGATATAATAACATTATTTACATAACAGGTATTTTCACTTAGTTGTTTGATTATTTTGAGACAGAGTCTTGCTCTGTCTGGACTGGAGTCCAGTGATGCAATCTTGGCTCACTGCAACCTCCGCCTCCTGGGTTCCAGTGATTCTCATGCCACAGCCTCCTGAGTAACTGGGATTATAGGCATGTGCCACCACACTTGGCTAATTTTTGTATTTTTAGTAGAGATGAGGTTTCCCCATGTTGGCCAGGCTGGTCCTGAACTCCTTACCTTAGGTGATCTGCCTGTTTCAGCCTCCCAAGGTGCTGGGATTACAAGTGTGAACCACTGTGACAAGCCTTCACTTAGTTATATTCAGCTATAAATTCCAGGAAGGCAGAGGCCAGATGTTTATTTTAACCCTTTTAGCCTTAGCACTTGACCCAGCTCCTAACAGTAGACCCTCAGATAAATCATTGAATAAATGACATAATTTTCCTTATAAACTTTAATTTTTTTCACTTATATACATATTTTTATAACACAATGATATATATAATTTGATATTTTTTCTTTGGAAAAAAGATTATAGCAAATACTTCTGGGTTTCCACAGCTAATATAATTTTAATGTTTTCATGAGTTTATTTCATCAAGTTTATATACATGAATTTATGAAATAATCCCTATAGTATGTTCAGGTTACTTCTGGTTGACCCCTTACCTGTTATTGTTGAGTACAGTAAATATCTTTCTGTATATTTCCATTTCCATAAAGCTTCTTACTTAAAAGACATATTAAAGTCACTCACGCATGTAGTAACTGCGGACCCAGGGTTTTTAATCATTATGCTATGCAGCCTTCTAGGCAGATGTTAGATAATTTCCCCAAGTTGTAGTGAACTTGATATCTCAAGAGTGGTTTGTTTCACTCTTTCCACTTTGGCTAAATGAACACAGTCATGCAGCTGTTGCAGGTTAGATTTGAGAGGTGTGAATTGATCAGTAGGTGAAGGCTTACAAGCAATGAATATTACATTAACTTCTACTGCTGTAGGGGCTTTGAGAAGTTAAATTTCAGGTTGGAGAGCAGGAGATGAAGAATCTGCAAAAGCGATGTAATGTTGCTTGCTAATTTTAAATCAGGAGACCTATTTAATCCCTTTGTACTGGGAATGTGATTTAAATAGCAATGCTATTAGGAAAAAGAGGAAAATAACTTATAAGTATAAAATATTTCTGGAACAACTCGTGTAAAAATATAGATATGTTTCAATATCCTATTCAACACTTTTTACCCTTTACCTGAGCTCCCACATACACTCTAAACAGTTAAAAATAAATCATGTAGATAATAAAGAAGTAGTAGGAGGAGGCTCTGAAGAATCATGCCCAACATGAAAGATTATGAGATTATCCCAAGCTATTATACCAAGGACAATGAACTGGAAAATGTGTCCCTGGGACTAATGTGCGTGGCTGGCGTGGGTGGAGCTCAAGGATCACACTTATCCACCTTTATCAGCTTCGGTTCTACGTGGGAAGCTACAGTGATTCTGCTGTCTTTACATTACCTTGTTGAAGACTGAGTTCCAGCAACTTCGTTGTGCTGATTTAATGAAAGAGAAATGAGGCAGGGACAGCTGTGACTCTGAGCAGTGAGCAATAGCCCCACAACACTCTCAGCTAGAGTAGGCTTGAGACCTAACGATGACATAGCCACAAAATACTACAAAGAAGCTCATCTTTTGTATGTGAGTTATGTCAGCACAAAAGGGCTTGAAAAGTCAAGACACTGGTAGGTTTTCTGTGTGTAAGGTGTGGTGTTGGGAATGAATGGGTAAGAGGGCAATAGGAAGATGAATTAAGATGTCTGCTTTCATTACGCTTACAGTGGAAGAGGATGAAAAAAAGGTTTTGGGCAAAGTAAGGAAGAGAAGGTGGTGTTACTGTATCAGTACAGTGGCTAATTATGAAAGTTGTTCCGGGAGTGTGTTTGATGTGTAGGCCTGTGTCTGGCGTGTACCTCTGTCCCGGCCCTTCACTGGTTCCCTCCGCCCCCACTGTTTTGGCCTTGGGCTTGCTGGGTTTTTTGTTTTGTTTGTTTTGTGCCAGTGACACATTGCTGGCTTGGAAGAAGGCAAAATGGGATTCGTTGTTCAGGACCCAGTGGGGAATTCCTGTGGCTCAGAGAGCAGGTCAGGACTGAAGTCCCAAGCAGGGCAGCGTCCTGTACTATTTTTTTTTTTAGCATCTCCCTTTTCATCGAAGAGCATCAAGAGGCCATTACCCTCCCTTCGCTAAGGATAAATGAGCTGCAGGTGAGCTTTGGCTTGTTCCCTTTCATCTGCTCACTGCAGTGTTGGATGAGTGGGAAGCGGCTGTTGAGTCCATCCACTTAACTTCCCACAGCTGCACTAACTGCCCACTTTTTACTTGGCTTTGGTTTTTTGAACCGAGTGAGGAAGACATTGATTTGGAGTACAGTGCTAGACACTTGGGGTTCAGAAATCAGTGATGAAGGAGAGGGGAGTGATTATAAACCGGTACAAGATTCAAGCCTCCTCTCATATGATAGATTTATAGGAGTAGACCAAGTACAAAAGGGACCATTATTTAACTGTAATTACACAAGTAATATGTATGTAAATACAAAAACAATACCCATTGCATCAGTCCTGGAGCACATTCTTTCATGGGAATTGATAATGTTCCAACACGAGTTATTTGCCCAGCCTTAAAACCTTATGGATAGGAAATAAAAGACTATTTGTGCAGAAACTAAAATCGTACTCTTTTGAAAGCACTGTTTATGGTGGGTTAGTTCAAATGGCCAGATGTCCAAAGATATTACTGTGAATCTGCCTATGAGACGGGTTGTTTAGCAACATTGATTTAGCACATTAGTATGTAGAATAATAAAAAGCTGTCTTACCACAGTCACTTGAGAATTTTTATCCACATCAAAGCTGGAGCATGCAAGTTACTCTACTTTGTTTTCGTATTAAGTACTTATAATTTGAAATCATTTTAAATCAAAGATTAAAAATGAGAAGATGTCTAGGTTTTTAAAAAATCTAGATATTGTTAGTCAAACTGAACTAGTGCCAATTGTTATACAGTTGTGTTATACGACTAGTGCTAATTGTTTATACAAAAATGTTAGTCATTAATATGAGGCAAAGTTTATTCATTCTCTGTAATCTTGGAAACCTTTGGAAAGTCCAGTTGCAATTATGCATAAACAGCTTGGTCAGTGATGTTGTGTGATGGCCTAGACTCTCAGGAAAGTCTTGGACAGCATGAGCTTTGCACTCAAGAGATTAAACATTTACCAAGAAGGAGAGTCAGTTTGCTAGTAAATATTTTTGGTGGAGACTTCATTGCTTTAGACACACCTAAACAGAAAATTCCTGTGGTAGTGACAGGCAACACATTGCCATTTGTCAACTAAGGTAATAGCTCCAAATTCTGAGTAGAGAAATGAGTCACTCAGGTAGTTCAGATCAAACTATATTTTGTAACAGTCACCCAGCTATTTCTGACTTAACTGGTATATTGCTGGTCCCTTGTTTACTTTGTTTGGAATGCAGATATGCAGATATAGCAACAAGGAAAGTTAGTGCTTAATTGTTAGCAATGGCCGGGCATGGGGGTTATGCCTGTAATCCCAGCACTTTGGGAGGCCTAGGCAGGTGGATCACCTGAGGTCAGGAGTTCAAGACTTGCCTGGTCAGCAAACCCCGTCTCTTCTAAAAATATAGAAATTATCTGGGCATGGTGGCATGTGCCTGTAATCCCAGCTACTCAGGAAGCCGAGGCAGGAGAACTGCTTGAATCCCAGAGGCGGAGATTGCAGTGAGCTGAGATTGTACCACTGCACTCCAGTCTGGGCAACAAAGTGAAACTCTGTCTTAAAAAAAAAAGGCATGAAGAACATCGTATTTCTAAAAAGAAATTTTTATATGGAAATGTTTGTACAAATTGTACATTTACAGATTGATGGATGAGGGCTCTAACCTGAACCAAGTTATGTACGGTAATGGCTGAGGTGCACCTGACATTTTTATTTCTTGTTCTGTCTTTAGGAGAATGTGTTGAAAGGTGAAGGTATAGGAGACAGGGTTAAATATTGTCAATTCAAGTCACAGGAGCTTTACTGTGTCTTCCTGTGCTGGCAGTGCTTTGCCGAGGTGCAGGTATTTATTGTTTGATTGCATCTCTGAGTCTGGGTGTGTATCAGCACATTACTGTGGTGAAGTGACTCACCTTGGTCTATAGACAGAATCCTGAGAGTGAGCTTGGATACTTGCTCTGAGGGTGTCAAGAAGAATTTTTTCAAGGGAGTGGTTGCAAAATCTCCTTCACTTTCTTTGTTAGAAGAGTTACTGTGGAGAAAAGGCATAAAATTTTCACTTACTTTGAAGATGCATCTGTTAGGTCAAATGGAAAGGTAATATTTGATTCTGTTTCCCAAATGAGAAATAAGAATATAGTCTAGGGTGGGAAGTATGGGAAACAGTTTACTTTGTGTATTTTGAAAGGATTCCTCCACAGTGTAGAAACACTTTGAGAGATAATAGCCTTCACTTCAGATTAAAAGTTATAACTGGCATAACAAATGCAGGAAATGCATTTGAAAGATCGTTAATAATTTTTGATAAAAAAGGACCTATTTTGTTTTTTGACTTAAACTAATCAAATGATTAAATTATTGAAAATGCTTCCGTGAAAATTTTCTTCAGAATTGACTGTCAGCTACAAATATGCATTCTTAGGGTTTACTCTTAATGTTTGTCTAGTTACATTGTGATATAAAAGGTGGAACTGGGTGGGGTTTGATAGCTCGCACCTGTAATCCTAGTGCTCGGAGAGGTCATGGCGGGAGGAATGCTTGAGACCAGGAGTCCCAAACCAGCCTGGATGAGGCCCCATCTCTATAAAAAGTAAAAGTTTAGTCAGGCATGGTGGCGTGCGCTTATAGACCTAGCTACTCAGGAGGCTGAGGCTGGAGGATCCCTTGAGTCCAGGAGTTGAAGTTGCATTAAGCTATGATCACACCACTGTACTCCTGCCTGGGTGACATGGCAAGACCCTGTCTCTTAAGAAAAAAAAAAATGTGAAGTTGTTTGTAGCCATGAGATTCTTCTTGAGCATTTTTAGGAAAAAGTTTGTAAATCAAAGGCAATGCTGTTATCAACCACAGCTAAATTATTCCAAAAGATACCTGTGATATTATATTAAATTCAAGGAAGTAAATTACCTTCTCATTTGCTGAATCAAAAAAATATCCATCAGCTTTTACAGACCTTCATTACAACCACTTAAATGTGGTTATATAAATCAGGAAGTCGTGTATTAAAGTGGAACATTTTTAAATGCCTCAATTGTTTATACAAATAACATTTTCTTTTTAACTCTGCAGAGGAAGCATATTTTACTTCTTAATAGCTCTCAGTTGGACAAGTGTATTATTGTTTTCCTTTTTTTTAAAAACCACCCTTATTTTTGTACCCACACAGAAACCACCCACAATTAAGGATTGAAGCAGCTGGGAAAGTTGCACATTTCAGGTGGTGTTCCTTTCTTAAAGAAAACATGCTACTTGAGAGAGATGCTTTTATCATATTAGTATGTATTTGGAAGCACATTATTTGACTTAATTTGAAATTCAAACATTTAGGTGTTTCATATTTCAGGCTTTGATTAAAAAACAACCTGAAAACTTGTCATTGTCACAAGCCTGGAAAGAAATTTATCTTTTAGCTTATTGGTATACATGAATTTCCTGAAATCCCATTTCTTTTTTTGTGACTTTGTTCTGCCAAACAAAAAATAGCCCAGTCTTTTGTACAGAGGGCTCACTCTCTTATCTCCTATAGCAAACTATATGCTCTTTGAGGTCAGAAAGTTTTACTCATACTCCTATTCCTACATAGTACTTTTTAGAGCTTTATTTGTAGCAAAGATTTAATAAATGTTTGTTGAGTGAATAACCGCCCCCCCCCCATCCCCCGGCAAAACCCATTAAACTTTTACAGAAATGAATTACTTTTGGGTAAGTAGAATTTTAGAGTCTTACATAAAAAATAATATATGGACTTACTTGAAGATATCTACGATGGTTCTTTTCAGTAGGCTAATCTAAATTTTCAGAAGGAAATAGGTCATATATTTACATTCATGCACACATATATACACATAAATAATTTGTACATATATTTTAGAATCATTTAGAACAAATTTTTGGCTGGGCGCAGTAGATCACACCTGTAATCCCAGCACTTTGGGAGGCCGAGGCAGGTGTTATCACCTGAAGTCAGGAGTTCGAGACCTGCCTAGCCAACATGGTGAAACTCTGTCTCTACTAAAAATAGAAAATTTAGCCAGGCATAGTGGCACTTGCCTGTAGTCTCAGCTACTTGGATGTTGAGGCAGGAGAATTGCTTGAACCTGGGAGTCAGGGGTTCCAGTGAGCTGAGATCGCGCCACTGCACTCTTGTCTAGGGGACCAAGTGAAACTCCAATCTCAAAAATTAGAAAAAAATGTTTTAAAAATATTTATAAATATCAAAATCAATTTTAAACCGGAGTTAAAAATGTATTCTTTTTGCATTTATTGACTACCCGTTATGTGACAAGAACTGTGCTTGTGAAAAAGGTGGTTAAAATTTTGCACACATGAAGTTTACAAACTAAAGGATAAGGTAGTAACAGTACCCCTCTTTTAAAGTAACTTGACTTTAAAAAAGGCTTATTTCAGGGAAGTGGATAGTCAAGGAGGACTTTTTACCTATGGTTAGTAAAAAATAATCTCAACAAAATAATTAGTGCAATAAATGCTATGGCCCACACCAATTTGGGATGCAGAAATAATACTTGACCCTAATTATTTTCAAGTTTTATATTTGTAAATTAACATATTATAAAATGTATTGGTAATCCTAAAAGCAGTATTGCTGGCACATCTGTGGATATGGGCAGAGCAGTGATGAAGTTGGTCCACCTGACCTACCCAGGATCCACTGTATGAAACATGGTGGAGTGTTATTGAAGACTCATAATAGGAGAGGTTTTTTGTTCTTCTATAAGAGCAACATTGTTAAAGCCAAAGGATGATGGGAATTAGAGTCAGAAACCCGCTTTGTAGTTTTCTCTTGCCTCTCTTTTAAACCTCTCTGTGCCTGCATTTCCTGGTTGTATAACTCATTTATTCCGTAAATACTCAAGTATCAACCAGATCTAAGCCACTATGTGTGGCATAAGGTAGTTTAAATTTTTGTTGGAGGACACCAACATTAAACAACCAATGACAGTGAAGTCAAAATTGTTTTGAGTGGTGTAAAAACAAAACTTGTTAAGAGAATATATTCAAGCTAGACTAGGCCTAGTTGGGTGCCTATTGGTTAACATCAGATCCTAGAAAAATAAGTGGTTGCCCTTGTGGGTGTTATGTGCACAGCTTGGACTTGTTAATTGGAAAGAGGACAGTAGTGATAGATCTTGTCTCAAATTTCAGCCCACTGGCCTGGTTTTTTTTGGTGTTTTCCTGGTTTTCTTTTCGGAGTTTCTCTCCCCATGTTGAATATAGTGTAATCTGAATTCTTCATTGGCTTTAAAATAGCCTTTGAGGATGGTATTGTATCATAGGTGTTTTCTTGATGTGGAGTAGTTTATCTCTTTCTCTCTGGGCGCTGCCGTTCTAATTTCTATAATTCTAAAATCTTTCTTTTACCACTTTATGTACATGTGGGGATAGGGAGGAACAACATCAGCTGTTTTTTATTTTGTTTTTTGTTTCTTGAATGATCAGAAAATGCTACTTCTGACTTAGAAATATTGGCTTGGTTTCCCAAATTGCAGATTTAGTATACTAGAGTAGAAAGAGACGTTGGTGAGCATGAGAGGTAATGCTGATATTTCCCTTTAGACCCAGTGGTGAAATGATTTTTCTGAAGTCATATGGGTACTAGAACCTTGATAACTTGGCTCAAGGGTTGTCAACGTTGACTTTGAGGTTACTTGTTCATTCATTCAGTAAATACTTACCATGTACCAAGGATTTGTCAGGTACCATGTTGGGTGCTGAAGATATATCATTGTGCAAAACAGAAAAAAATCCTCACCCCAAGGGGGTTTACGTTCTTGTCAGAGGAGTTAGATGATAAAACATGTGGCCGGGTGTGGTGGCTGACGCCTGTAATACAAGCACTTTGGAGGCCAAGGCAGGCGGATCACCTGAGGCAGGAGTTCAAGACCAGCCTGACCAACATGGTGAAACCCCGTCTTTTAAAAAAAACAAAACAAAACATGTAAGTTCACTGCATGTTAGACTATGAGAAGCACTACGGAGATACAAAGAGTGACGTTTAGATTTTTTTTCTGTAATACTGTCATTATACAGATATCTATAATTTTAAGATGTTGGTGGTACAGTAAACTGCCTGTAAAATGAAGCTCAGTTTATTCTCCATTTCTCAAATTTATATGATCCCAAGATATTGACCTAATTCTGGTTTTGAAACCATTTGGCGCAAAAGGAGTAAATGTCTCTGAGGCATGCTGGCTGCACCAGCACTAGATTTTTTTATTTTTTATTTTGATGCATTTAGAGCATTGGAGAATTTTCCCAATTCTCTATTTGTCCTCCTGCTCTGGATCATTGGACTTCTTTTTCTGCATGGACATACCTAGTCTGATTGCACACTTGAATTTTCATTACCTTGATATTTGTGATATTGAAGAAAACCAGGATGTGATATCCACGTAGATGGAGTATAAGGATTGAGAGCCAGAGAATATTATAGAAGACTTTGCTATGTAGTACAGAGTTTAATTTGCAGGTTCTCAAAAAACACTCCAGACTTTTGATTACAGTTGCACTTTAGGAGGTTTCTCCAAGCATCCATATATGTGATGAATTATAACATGGAAGTCTTGGTTAGTTCACAGTGAGTCAAAGATTAGACGCATCACAAAATTCTTTATGCATCAAGAGAACACTTCTTAAAATGGGAATGAAATAATAAAAATATAGTTTTAGTTTTGACATAAAATGTTTGGACCAGAAAGGCAATAGCCCTGGAGATTGTGTCTGTTAGAAGTGTGTTAGGAGGAAGGATATAGACACTCAGAAATTAATGGAACTCATTGGTAAAAAAGTAAGGACAAATGTTTGAGCAAGGAAGAACACATTTGGGGATGTAAAGGAAGCAGAATAGAGAGGGAGAAATTTGAAAACAAGAACACAGTTGAATCATAGGCCTTACCAAGAAGTAAAAGAAATGTTTGCCTTGGATAGTTATCTAGGAATAAAAGGCTTTAAAAAAGGGGGAATTTGGAGCAATTTATTTGTCAAGGTTAGAATTCAGGATAGTTGCTGAGTCATGATTCCGGGAGCAGTGGAGAGAAGAGCTTTGGTGTCATGCTTGATTTTTGGGACTAAGAGATAACATCTCAGTGCTGAGAGGACTATTTCTGCCATTGAAATACACATGAACTTCAAGTAAGGAAGTAAAGATGATCTTTACAAATTTTATTGAAATATGTAACATTTCCTACTTAAACATGGTTTAAATCTTTAATTCCTCACACAAAGCCTACATTTTATTTCCCAAAGTCAGGAGTTGCCAAACTGCCTAGTGTCTGAATCAACTGTGAGGAGCCTTACAAATTTAATTACTGGGCTCCACCCTAGACCTGAACTGAGGCAAACTCCCCTGGGTGGTGGCCCTAGGATTCTTTAATTTTCTGGAGCTCCTTAGTGTCTCATGCAGCCTGTGGAAAATCACTGCTTTAAACTCCAGTCTTGGTTGGTCATGGTGGCTCATATCTGGAATCCCAGCACTTTGTGAGAGGCCTAGGTAGGTGGATTGCTTGAGCCCAGGAGTTCGAGACCAGCCTGGGAAACATGGGGAAACCCCATCTCTACTGAAAATACAAAAATTATTCGGGCATGTTGGTGTATACCTGTAGTCCCAGCTACTTGAGAGGCTGAGGTGGGAGGACCACCTTAGCTCAGGAGGCAGAGGCTGCAGTGAGCCGAGATCGTGACACTGCACTCCAGCCTGGGCAGTAGAGTGAGACTCTGTCTCAAAACAAAATAAAACAAAAAATCAACAGTAGACTTGTGGTCTGTGCAGAAGAAGGCACAGTTGCAGGATGGTACTGTTGTAGTCTGTTCCTGCAGTGTGCCTTTTGAATGACCAGATCCCTGATTTCCAGTGTTGTGCCAGTGCATTGTGCCAGTGCAGTCACCAAACCTGTAAATGCCAATTGTTTGTAGAAAAACCTAGTCATTTCTTGTTATGTTGACCTTCACAGCATGATAATAGGTTTTAAGTGTCTATTTTCAGAATAAGAGATGGTTTTGATGAGCCAGTGCAGATGCTGTGCAAATTTCCCAGAGATGAAAAAGAAAGCAGCTTTTCAAATTGAAATAATATATAAGGTGTGACTAACTTAGTTCATGCTGATGTGGACTTTGGATTCTCTAAACCTTTCTTCCAATAATGAGTATCTTATGAGTGCAGAGAACTTCTTGGAGTAATTTAGTGCATGCAAACATCAATCAAATCATCTTGTATTCTTGTTACACTTACAAAATAGAAGGGGACATCAAAAAATAACTTATGTTGGCCGGGCGCGGTGGCTTACGCCTATAATCCCAGCACTCTGGGAGGCCAAGGAGGGTGTATCACGAGGTCAAGAGATCAAGACCATCCTGGTCAACATGGTGAAACCCTGTCTCTAAAAATACAAAAATTAGCTGGGTATGGTGGTGCACACCTGAAGTCCCAGCTACTCGGGAGGCTGAGGCAGAAAAATTGCTTGAACCCAGGAGGCAGAGGTTGTGGTGAGCCGAGATCATGCCATTGCACTCCAGCCTGGGTACTAAGAGTGAAACTCCGTCTCAAAACAAAACAAAACAAAACAAAAAAACCTTATGTTATAATCAGTATAATGTTAAGGAGATTGTACCCAGGGCTTGAGGTACAGTAAGGACAAAATGCTATGAGAGTATTAGAGTCAGAGAAGGACTTCCAGCTGGGGACATCAAAAGATGCCTAAAGAGAGGAGGTTATTTGAACTGGGTCATAATGGTAAGGTATGATGCAGCCAGAAAATATAGGTAAAAGACAAACACAGTAATGGGAAATTACAGGAATCTGTAGTAGTTTTGAAGTGCAGAGTTCGAGATTAGAAATAGTAGCATCTTGGACTAACATACCAGATACCTTATGGCCACATCATGGAGGCCTCAAATTATTTGCAGTGTGGAGTTTGGACCCTTTTTTTTTTTTTTTGACACAGAGTCTCACTTTGTTGCCAGGTGCCAGGCTGGAGTGCAGTGGTGTGATTTCGGCTCGCTGCAACCTCTGCCTCCCAGGTTCAAGCAATTCTCCTGACTCAGCCTCCTGAGTAGCTGGGACTACAGGTGCACGCCACCACGCCCAGCTAATTCTTGTATTTTTAGTAGAGACGAGGTTTCACCATGTTGGCCAGGATGGTCTCGATTTTTTAACCTCATGATCC
>CAUYQU010054402.1:0-14284 GCA_963574635.1 Cheracebus regulus
ACCTAGGAATACAACTAACAAAAGATGTAAAGGACCTCTTCGAGGAGAACTACAAACCACTGCTCAACGAAATAAGAGAGAACACAAACAGATGGAAAAACATTCCATGCTCATGGTTAGGAAGAATCAGTATCGTGAAAATGGCCATAGTGCCCAAAGTAATTTATAAATTCAATGCTATCCGCATCAAGCCATCAATGACCTTCTTCCCAGAACTGGAAAAAAACACCTTAAAATTCATATGGAACTAAAAGAGAGCCCTCAAAGCCAAGAAAATCCTAAGTAAAAAGAACAAAGCTGGAGGCATCACGCTACCTGATTTCAAACTATACTACAAGGCTACAGTAATCAAAACAGCATGGTACCGGTACCAAAACAGAGATATAGACCAATGGAACAGAACAGAGTCTTCGGAGGCAACACCACACATCTACAACCATCTGATCTTTGACAAACCTGACAAAAGCAAGCAATGGGGAAAGGATTCCCTCTTTAATAAATGATGTTGGGAAATCTGGCTAGCCATGTGCAGAAAGCAGAAACTGGACCCCTTCCTGACATCTTACACTAAAATTAACTCCAGATGGCTTAAAGACTTAAACATAAGACCTAACACCATAAAAACTCTAGAAGAAAACCTAGGCAAAACCATTCAAGACTTAGGCATAGGCAAGGACTTCATGACTAAAACACCAAAAATATTGGCAACAAAAGCCAAAATAGACAAATGGGACCTAATTAAACTCCAGAGCTTCTGTACAGCAAAAGAAACAATCATTAGATTGAACTGGCAACCAACAGAATGGTAAACAATTTTTGCAATCTACCCATCTGACAAAGGGCTAATATCCAGAACCTAAAAAGAACTAAAACAGATTTACAAGAAAAAAACAAACCCATCCAAAAGTTGGCAAAGGATATGAACAGACACTTTACAAAAGAAGACATATATGAGGCCAACAAACATATGAAAAAATGCTCATCATCACTGATTATTAGAGAAATGCAAATCAAAACCACATTGAGATACCACCTCATGCCAGTTAGAATGGCGATCATTAAAAAAGTCTGGAGACAACAGATGCTGGAGAGGATGTGGAGAAAAAGGAACACTTTTACACTGCTGGTGGGAGTGTAAACTAGTCCAACCATTGTGGAAGACAGTGTGGCGCTTCCTCAAGGACCTAGAAATAGAAATTCCATTTGACCCAGCAATCCCATTACTGGTTATATACCCAAAGGATTATAAATTATTCTATTATAAAGACACATGCACATCTATGTTCATAGCAGCACTGTTTACAATAGCAGAGACCTGGAACCAACCCAATGCCCATTGACAATAGAATGGACAAGGAAAATGTGGCTATATACACCATGGAATACTATGCAGCCATAAAAAATGATGAGTTTGTTGTGTCCTTTGTAATTACATGGATGGATCTGGAGACCATAATTCTCAGCAAACTGGCACAAGAACAGAAAATCAAACACCACTTGTTCTCACTCATAGGCGGGTGTTGAACAATGAGAATACATGGACACAGGGAGGGGAGCATCACACATTGGGGTCTTTTGGGGGGCACCAAGGGAAGAAGAGTAGGGGTGTGGGGAGGTCAGGGAGGGATAATATGGGGAGAAATGCCAGATGTAGGTGACCGGGGGATGAGGCAGCAAATCACATTGCCATGTGTGTACCTATGCAACAATCCTGCATGATCTGCACATGTACCCCAGAACCTAAAGTACAATTTTAAAAAAAAGTACTTACTCATGTAACCAAATACCACCTATTCCTCATAAACTATTGAAATGAAGAAATATAAATTTTTGATTAAAATTATAATGAATTCAATGTTTCATGCCTATTTACCTTATTCATATTAGTATTACCATTTTTGTCATTTAGTTATAATATTAAACAAGTTTACAATAAAATTCATCATCTTCAGTGGGATGGTTTTATAGAATAGTAAGCACCACAATCAAGAGAGAGATCACCTTCTGCACTCTAAAATTTTCTTCCTGTCCTTCTGCAGTTGACTTGCTCCCTCCTTTCCTAGCCTCTGACCATCATAGATTTGTTTTTCTGTCACTATTGTTTTGCATTTTTCAAAATTTTATATATATAAGATAATAAAACATGTATTCTTTTGTATTTGACTGCTTCACTTAGCAATATTACTATCTTAACAATATTAAATTTTCCTAGCTATAAACACAGCATATCATTTTTTAGGTCTTCTTTTATTTCTCTTTGCAATGTTTCAGTTTTCAATGAATAGGTCATGCATTTATTTCATTAAATTTATTTATAAGTAGTTTGTTGTTATAATAAATGAGAATGCTTTAACATTTCATTTTTTAATTGTTCATTCCAGGTATAGAAATGTAATTAATTTTTATATTGACCTTATATTCTGTAACCTCTTGAATTCACTAATTAGTTTCAGTAGTTATTTTGTAGACTCTTTTGAATTAACTAGGCATAATCATGTCGTCTGCAGATAAGTATTATTTAAATTCTTCCTTTCTAATTGATTTGCATTTTACTTCATTTTCTTGCCTTATCGCACTCACAATAATGCTAAATAGAAATAGTGAATATAGACAGTCATTATTTGTTCTTGATTTAGTTTTTCACTGTTAAACATGATGATAGCTGTAGGCTTAGATAAAAGTCACGCTTGTTGACAGTAAATTGTAGAGATTCTGGATATCATTATTTTTCTTTGAACAGTGTTTCTCTGTTTTTGAAACAATAAAGGTAGTATGCCTGTAAGTCAATTTAAATAGGAGTTTTCCTTATTTAGAGCTGGAAGATCTTAAGTTACATGATATGTTTAATATCAACAAATGGGCATATATAATATGGATCCTAACAGAGAGGGATCATAATCAGTGATTAATATTTGAATCATTAAAGAATGTACACTTACATTGTTAATCCTTAGAGAAAACTTACTTTTGGCTTGCCCTTGCTCTGTGTGTGTGTGACTGTTTGCATGTACATTAAGGAAGTGGGTGTGTGGCCAAAGTGGCAGGGCAGTAACATTTGAGTTCTCGGCAAATTTGACACCGGCAATACATTTTTTTTTGTAGAGATGTGATCTGACTAGGTTGACCAGGGTGGTCTTGCACTCCTAGCCTCAGGCAATTTTCCTGCCTCAGCCTCTCAAAGTGCCGGGATTACAGACAAGGGCCACCACATCTGGCCAGCAGTGCAATTTAAAAAAACATTTTAATGTATGCACATATGTTAATATACACATATTTATATTGTGTATAATTACAATGCATTTCTGATGTATATTTATAATGAATATAATTCTAGTGTTTATAATGTACATAAGTCAAACAGTAATATAAACAAATGTTTGGAGTATGTATGTCCCATTTAGCTTAATACAATAAAAACATTTTAAGGTGTAGTGGAATACATACTTGATTTTAGGCCTATGTTTTCTATTTAGTCGTAGTAAATACTAGTGGTATTGGCACAATTGAAGGTACAAAAATGTGTTTATGCTTGCAAGGGGTTCCAGTAAAGGTGAGTGACACTTTAGGGAGGACAAGATTAAATCTATCTGTTTGTATTGCCTGGCTCTGGTTCTGTATTGTATTGCCACTTCCATGCTGTCTCATATGTAAATAACTACATAAGCTCTTAGAGAGGTTTGAAGTAATTGTCACTCTGTGAATAAATGTAATAGGTGTTGAACAGGACAAAGAAGAGATAAAGTACCCAGGATTTTGAAAAATGGAATATAAGAGCAGAAAGAGCATAGCTTTTGTAGTCTGACCTGGTGACTTATCCAATTTTATAGTTTCTTCATGTTATTTTATAGCACTTCAAGATCTTATCTTCTAGAAGTATAAAAATTAAGATTGTAGAATTATGAAGTTTAATAAATGATAGCTTTTTATGATTCTTATAATAGACAATCTAACATTATAAGAACATAATGACATTTATCAAGAGAAGAAATTATATTGTTAAAGACAATAGAAAGCAGATAATTTGGAACTAAATAAAATGAGATTTGTATCTAAATTAAACTAGTTCAATTGAGGCCTTGCTTAAAGCACAGACTTACTCTATAACAAACTTAAATATTTAATTAACAGTAAAATAAGAATAGCCATAATAATTTTACTATTTAATTGTATTAAACCATACCTGCTTTCCTATAAAGAAGTAGACGAGACTGGTAATTTATAAAGCACAGAGGATTCACTGGCTCACAGTTCTATAGGCTGTACAAGAAACATGGCTTCTGGTGAGGTTTCAGGAAGCTTTTATTTGTGGCAGAGGGTGAAGCAGAAGCTTGCATGTCTCATGGCAAAAGCAAGAGCAAGAAGGTAGCGGGGAGATGACACACAATTTATTTTTCTTTTTGTTTTTGAGACAGAGTCTCTCTCTGTTGCCCAGGCTGGAGTGCAGTGACACCATCTCAGCTCACTGCAACCTTCACCTCCTGGGTTCAAGGTGATCCTCCCAACTCAGTCTCCCAAGTAGCTGGAATTACAAGGGTGTGCCACCAAGCCTGGCTAATTTTTGTATTTTAAGTAGAGGCAGGATTTCACCATGTTGGCCAGGTTGGTCTCAAACTTCTGACCTCAAGTGATCCACTAATCTCAGCCTCCCAAAGTGCTGGGACTACAGGCATGAACCACCGTGCCCATCTGGAGATACCACAGACTTTAAACAACCAGATTTATGAGAACTCACTATTACAAAGACAGCACCAAGCCATGAAGGATGATCCACCATGACCCAAACACCTTCTACCAGGCTCCACCTCCAGCACTGGTAATTATAATTCAACATGATATTGGATTGGGGACAAATATCCAAACTGTAATAGTGATTATACAAACAAAAACAGTAAGAATACATGTTATCAGTTTTAAATTTAGTGATTAATTGTTTTATTAACATACCTTTTACAATAATTGATTAAAAGATAATGTAGTATAATATTATACATATGTTTACAGACGGCCATATATGATTTATATTTAGCATAAGATTTATGCTAAAATCACTAATTTGGAGTCCAGTCCAAATTTGTTCTTCCTATGACTCATGCCATCAGACAGGCATAATCATGAGGTTTGTAAAAAATCCTATGAACTCAACTCTGTCAAAGAGAAAGGATGATCAGAGAACCAGGTAAAACCTGCTCCTAGGGACAGATATGGGAAATCTGCCCTTAATTTGAAAGCACACCAAAAGAAAAGCAGATATAAGAGGTTCAGCACACATGGACCTGTGTTATGCAAAGAAAATAAGGAATGCTTATTTCTATGCATATGGGAATGCTTATTGCTATTCCCAGTAGTCAATCTAGGCAACAGTTGAAATCTGGAGAAGTTTGTAGGTGGTAATTGCCTACATGGATTTTTTTTTCCACAAATATTTCTCTGCTAATGGGGAATCAGGGGCAGGGAGTAGATAGAAAGAAAATTTAAGGCAGAATACAAATAATAGAGGAGAAAAATGATGGAAGGTAATTTTGTATCTAGATTCCAGCAAAACAGGCTACTTTAGATAACAAAAAGGTGAGTCTTAGGTCAGTCTGGAGGAGGATATGTTAGAATTTGTGGGAGAATCAGGTATCCTGTGAACTGTGGTTAAATGTGGACATATTAACCTATTGATTAAGGCCAAAATAAGGTAAGGTGTAGGATTACGCACATGTAATTTTCTCTAGGCAGTGATGTGCACATTTTTTAAAAAGGTAGAACTTGTGTTAAGTGAATGAACATTTTTAGAAGAAACTTGTTTTTCTGTAGATGCAGAAGTAACATTTTCTGTTGAAACTGTACATTCCAGATCTGTAAAAAAGATGTGTTGTAGACACATCATCTTTATTGCCCCATTACATTTTTCAAAATGATAGGGTCCTCAATCCAGTAAAAATAATTTGATTAACTGTGATTTACAAATAGAGAGATAGAGAAAATCTAGTAGTTCTACAGAAATATTTTAAGAGAAAAACCCATCACATTCTTATATGGATTCAAATTCATTAATAACAAAATACTGACATAATTAAGGAGGAGCTTTTAGAATCACTATATTTAAAGCTGCATGATGTTTACATATATTGATAGATTGTTATGCTTGAGGAAGAAATGAAACATGAGGATCACAGCTGAATAATTCAGGGCTAGATTTCAAGGGTAGAAACTGTTTTACATTGATGAGATGGTGTATAGAATTTCTTTAGATGTTATAAAGAGCAGAAGATAAGCTTTCATTCATCTGGTGACAAAACAAGACAAGGAGATATATTTGGGTACTCTAACTTTGCATAAAGTATGTGATCAACTCCTTTCAGTGAGGAACATCATTTAAAAATGATTACGAACACAGCTGCTACAATGATGAAGGGGTTTCCGTAAGATTTCTATTTTCAGGTATATAGCATGTTATGACATTTTGTAGAATAGGTTTTTACTTGCTTTTTCATCTGAAAAATTTAGATGACTCATCTACATCTCAATTATACCACTGAAGATGGAGATTTATGTCTCAGAACAATGTATATATTTTATAGCAAGAGACTGAAGAGTGACAGCAGGCTAGTACACACTTTTATGGAAATGGTAACCTAGGAATGGATTGCAAAGCAATTCTTAGTCATATGCAAAAAACACTCTCAGTAAGCTTGCAAACAAGACAAAACTATAAATTCTACCATAACATATAAAAATAACAAGTCATGATAGAAATCACAGCTGTGTTTCATGGTTGCAATGAAAAAAATCTTGCTAAACATGAAAATTACTTAGTTTGGCTTTTATCCTTTTTTCATAAACTGTAAGTGAAGAGACAGAAGGTGGTCAAGAATAGTGTATCCCAGGAGTCAAATCAAAGAAAATACCTCATCTACATACTTCTATAAAGAAAATTAAATATTTTAAAAGTAGCCCATTAAAGTACCATTCTGAACTGGGTGATTTTGGAAAAAAAAATCACACAGAAAATATGTATTACGAGTTATGTTTTTCTCTTGATGAATTTTCACAATCTATGCATAATACAAATGAAATAGCTGTACAGCAAAATCCAGGTGTGAAAGAGCCCGAAGTTTCTGATGGTGGGGACCAACCCATGACTTACGCTTGCTGTGAGTGTGCTTACCAGATTGAGTAAACCTGGAATCACTCTTCCATTATAAAAGAATACTGTGACCAGGCGCGGTGGCTCACTGCTATAATCCCAGCACTTTGGGAGGCTGAGGCGGGCAGATCACGAGGTCAGAAGATCGAGACCATTCTGGCTAACACGATGAAACCTCGTCTGTACTAAAAATACAAAAAAATCAGCCGGGCGTGGTGGCACGCACCTGTAGTCTCAGCTATTTGGGAGGCTGAGGCAGGAGAATCGCTTGAACCTGGGAGGCGGAAGTTGCAGTGAGCCGAGATCCCGCCACCGCACTCCAGCCTTGGTGACAGAGCGAGACTCAGTCTCAAAAAAAAAAGCATATTGTATAAAACACATGTACTGCCTCAGCAGTGTTCAGCAAAACATCATTAGTAAAACGAAATACTGGAAGTAACAAAAATTCAGTTCTGAAGTAATAATATCAACAGTTACTGAGCACATATAATGTTTCAGAAGTTTTTCTAAGCACTTTACATATATAATTTAATATTCACATTAGCTTCATAAGCTAGGTGCTATTTTGTGAACGTTATTTTTACTATAGTAAAAGCTATATAAAGTATAACATAAAATTTACCCTCAATAATTTCTAAGTGTACAATTCAGTAGTCTTGAGTGTATTCACATTGTTGTGCACCCAATATCCAGAATATTTTTTATCTGGCAAAACCAAAACTCTATACTAAACATCTTTTTTCACCTCTTTGAAGTCCCTGGCAATTACTGTCCTACTTTCTGTTTCTATGAATTTGACTACTCTATATACCTCACATAAGTGGACTCACATGGTATTTGTCTCACTTAGCATCATGTCTTCATGGTTCTTCCATGTTGTAGCATAAGTCAAGATTTATTTCCTTTTTAAGGCTAGATAATCCATTGCATGTATCTATCACATTTTATTTATCTCCTTATCTGTTGATGGACCCTAGAGTTGCTTCTATTTCTTGGCTATTGTCAACAGTGCTGTTGTGAGCATGGGCTTGCAAGTACCTGAGATTCTGCTTTCAATTCTTTTGTATATATACCAAGAGTAGAGTTGCTAGGTCATGGGTAGTTGTATTTTTACTTTTTCTAAGAAACTACTTTGTTGCTTTCCACAGTGGCTGCACTGTTTTATATTCCCATATATATAATATAAAATTTATATATATGTACCATATATACAATATAAATTATATATGTACCATATAAAATTATACATAAAATTTTTATATATAATATATATTTTATATATATTATATATGTTTTTATATATATTTATATGCACAGGGTTCCAATTTCTCAGCATGCTCGCCAACACTTGTTATTTTCTAGCTTTGGTTCATTTGATAGTAGCCATACTTATGGGTGTGAGGTGATATCTCATTGTGATTTTGATTTACATTTCCTATTATTTTTACCCTCATTTTTCAGATGGAGAAGCTATGCTACAGAGAGGTTACATAATTTGTGCAAAGGTACCCAGTTCAGGGTGGAGCTTAAAATCCAAACACTCTACCTCCTATGCTTGAGTTTCTGACTCCTACTTTGCAGTCAGCAGTTACAGTCATTTTGAAAAAGTGAGGATTTCTGTGTAAGAGCAATCAGAAGAGAGTAGCCAGTTGTTACATACTCTGTACTAGAAATATGAAAGTAGAGAACAATAGAGAGATTGTGAGTTCATGTTAATTGACACCAAAACTGAGGAACAGAAATGGCTGTTTTGTCAGAGATTGTACAAGTCAGTGTATGAATAAAAAGAGTATTGGGTGATAAAGGAAGAAGTAGCTGTAAACTAAACAAGAAGAAAAACATTTTTCTTAGTTACACCTGGGTAGATTTTCTCTAGCTCACAACATGGAAATCGGTAATATTGTCAATGTGGAAATGTGGCAAATCATGCTAGCTTCACACTATGTGTTATTTGTAAGTTATGTGTAAACAACTGCTTGGGTGAAATATTTAATTAAATGCTATATTTAGGAATTTAGATTTACTCAGTCTCTTTTAGCCCCATTTATTGTCATTCTTAAGTCCCAGGTTTTAAAGAAAAATCAGATTTTTTTTTAAACAGATGTATTGGGGTAGGTGGCTCTCATCGAAACATTTTTGTAAAGATTCTAATGTATTTTTTTTGGAATTTCAGTGAGTGGCACATATCTTAAAAATTAGAATGAATACTGAATAATTACCACCTATTATGCCAAGCTTTCTGTTACATCTTTCACATGCAATGATCTCATTTAATTCATACAAAACTACTTAACAAAGATATTAACAATACAGTTGAGAAATTTGATGCTATATGCAGTTATTGTCCCAAGTCTAAATTCTACTTATGAAAGATGCAAAATTCAAATCAGTTCTAATCTGGAGCAAAATTAGTGTTGTAACCAAATAAGCCAACCCATCATTTATTTGTTTATATCATCATTTAGTAATCTATCATAGTTTAGTAAATGTCTTTTGTATGTCAAACAAAAAAGACAAATAAGACACAGGTTCTGATTTTCATGAGAATGAAGTCAACTTAATTTGCATTGTACAGGAAATCTACAAATAAAAGATCATAACAAACTTCAGTTAATGGGTAGGATAAACCCACTTCTCTCCAGAACAACTCAAAAAAGTCAAATAAATCACAAAGATTATATTTTTAAAGACTTCAGAGAGTTGTAGAAACAATGACCACAGAATGGGTTGAAATTTCATGGAGTGGGACCCTTTAAGATAAGGTAACTGCCATTGGACTTCATTATTTTTATCCTGAGGTTTGGGTTTGATATATGGGAAGACTTAATAAGTGATAGCCATTAGGATGATGATAGGGAAGAAGAGGAGGAGGAGGAGAATAATAGTGATTAACTCTGTTGCATAATATACAATATTTCTGTTTCTGGAAAGGTATATTTCTCTATTAGCTCATTTGCAGAACCATTTTGACAGATATACTGAGGCCAGTGAATAATTGCCTCCTTCTATCATAGAATGTCACCTCCACCCAGATCTCGGTTTGTTTTTGATACATCTTATGCAAAAGAATGCTCATCCTGGACTTTCTCACTATGTTTTTGGCAACAATATATATGATAGTTCCAATAACATTACTAGACTGTATTTGCCATTAATAAAGAGAGGTTGTTCCTTCAAAACTTATCCTAATTCTTCAACATACAAAAACATAAACAAGATTTTTTCTCATTCTTAATTCACTCTTTACTATTAAAATTATTTCAAAAGCTATTATAAATTGCTCTTTTGTAGACAAAGACAGCTGTTAACAGTGTCATCTCTCATCTGTACAAATTTTCATTTTTAAATTCAGTGAAATACAGTACTCTTATGAAAATCCTCAAGGTACAGTACAAAAAGGAAAATTTTAAATGTGATTTTTGCTAAAGGCAAATTGCACTGATCCTTATTGGCTTTTTACTACACTAGAGCATTTCCTCTTCGAAATTTGCCACTAAAAACCTTACAATATTTTGTCAGGTATAGTTTTTAATTGTCTTAAATAAATGCTGAATCCTTTCTCCTTAGGGAGGAGTGGTTGGCAACAGAAACAACATAATTATTCCTTAACAAATTTTTATTTTTACAGCTTTAAAAAGTTTCTTTTAACTCTCCAAAGGTGTTCTGATGTAGCAGTTTTTATAAGGAAAACATGTTTGTGATTTCTTTCATGACAAAAATGAACAGAGAAGAATGGAAGAAATATTAATGAATTTCAATGCTGTAGATATGGAAAAATGTCTGTGCCTCTTCTATATTCCATTTCAAATATGATAGATATAACATGTTGATCACTTATTTAAAACTAAAGAGTTTTTTCCCTTTGCAAGAAATGTTTATATTTCTTTATTTCTCTTTTAATGCTTCCATATATTCTTTCTCACCACACCTTTAGTCTTTCTGCAAGGAAATGAGTAAGTATGGCATATAACTCATACTTTCTCATATTTTTTCATAAGCAACACCTTCTTGGGTTCATCTGTAGACTCAATACCTGTTAACTAACAAGACTAAATTGTTCTGTGAATTGTTTGCCGGGCAGCATGTTAGCTGTGGTGGTCCTTAAAGCCCATTGCAGAGTTGCTAAGAGGTGCCTTCAGGCTGCAGGTGGTGAAAAGGAAGAGGAGAGTATATTTGGGCTGATATTGTTACCTGAGCTGCTTTAAGGATTGGCTGTCATAGTCATTGATCAAAGAGATGCTCAAATGTCAGGATACACCAAGGTGTGACCTTGGACTCTTTGCAGATACTTCTGTGTCTATCATTTAATGTGATTAACAAAACTTGCTGATGTCACATTGTGGATGGCTCTAGTTTGAGGATGGCAATTGAGTTCTGTATTTGTGCTTCTGAATATCATAATTTGTCTTAATTTCTTCTTCTCTATTTATTAGATTGGTGCAAAAACAATTACAACTTTTGCCATTACTTTTGATTGGCAAAAACCACAATCACTTTTGCACCAACTCAATACATGATCATTTAAATTTCATACACTATTTCAACATTGTGCCTTCTTATTAGGGAAAAAATATCTCTTGAATAAAATAAAAACTTTTCAGATTGGTCTAATTTGTGTAATATTCTTTGTGACTGTGAAGTCTGTTTTAACAAAAACCAAAAAGATATACTATGAAAAGACAATACCTATTGTATCTAAAGTCTTAATTTAAGACAGCTAAAAGAATATTGTTTCTAAATTTTTTAATTTTTAATTTTTGTGGCTACATAGTAGGTATATATATTTATGGGGTACATGAAATGTTTTGATGCAGGCGTACAATGTGAAATAAGCACATAATGAAGAAAGGGTATGAATTCCCTCAAGCATCTATTCATTGAGTTGCAAACAATCCAATTACACTCTTTATTTTAAAATGTACAGTTATTATTGACTATAGTCACCCTGTTGTGTTATCAAAGAATATTGTTCTTTTAATTCCAATGTTTAGATCCAAAATTGAAGGGTGATAGAAGGTTACTTATGGTATACCCTATAGCAAATAGGGTACAAATTTGCTTTCAGGATACCTTATTAGTTCTGGGGCCAATACCTCCATATATATTTATTTCTGAAAACATCCTCTTGGCAGCCCTGAAGTTAGTGAAATGAGACCACTCGTATTCATTTTGGTTTTCAAATATCATCTTAGGCAACTGATTTTTTTTTAACTCACGTAATTATGTCCCTGGATAAATTGATAAAAGTAATAAAGTTTGACCTGACTCTTTCTAAAGTAACTTGAATTTTCCCAGCTGCCACTAGCCTATGGGTACAAATGAGTGTACATTTATCCCAACACTATTATCTTCTTGATTCATCTTCTCTGTCAGCTCAACTGTAGAACATTGGCCACTATAAAAGTCTTTACATCTTTATTAACTAATGTGAGTATTCTCACACATTCTTTTGAACAAAGTCACTTTTTCTAGAAATTTTTGATGTTTAAGAGACAACTGCTGCCTTTCAGTGGCCATTCCTTCTCCCCATTGCCGTGCTTCCAATGCATTAAATTCTTCAAGGTTCTATGCTCTATTCTGAAGTGGAAAAAAATATCATCTTGTGGTCTCACCCAGCTACATCAATAAGAACACTCTTTTTCCACATCCCCTTCTGGCCATGTGCAAGATCCTGTGCAAGTAGATATGTTTAGGGACCTCTGATATGTTCCACCTCTGAAGATATATCTTACTCAAAATTTAGTCCATTGTTGAATGCAATGTTACAATGTCTGAGTTCTTTACAATTTTTTTCTTAAAAAGATGCTTAGAAACAAAGAAACTATCGACAGAGTAAACAGACAACCTACATAATGGGAGAACATCTTTGCAAACTATGCATCTGAAAAAGGTCTAATATCCAGCATCAATAAGAAAGTAAAAGAAATTTCTGTGTTCACTTTGGCAGCACATATCCTAAAATTGGAATGATACAGAGAAGATTAGCATGGCCCCTGCGCAAGGATGACACCCAATTCGTGAAGCATTATATTTTTTGAAATAGATAAATTCCTGGATACTTGCATCCTCCCAAGCCTAAACCAGGAAGAAGTTGAAACCCTGAATAGACCAATAACAAGGGCTGAAGTTAAGGCAGAAATTAATAGCCTATCCACCAAAAAAAGCCCAGGTCCAGATGGGTTCACAGCCGAATTCTACCAGACATACAAAGAGGAGCTGGTACCACTCCTTCTGAAACTATTCCAAACAATCTAAAAAGAGGGGATCCTTCCCAAATCACTTTATGGGACTAAAATCATTCTGATATCAAAACATGGCAGAGACTCAATAAGAAAAGAAAACTTCAGGCCAATATCCATGATGAACATAGATGCAAAAATCTTCAATAAAATACTGGCAAACCAATTGCAACAGCACATCAAACAGCTTATCCATCACGAACAAGTAGGCTTCACCCCAGGGATGTAAGGCTGGTTCAACATACGCAAGTCTATAAATGTAATTTACCACATAAATAGAACCAAAGACAAAAATCATATGATTATCTCAATAGAAGCAGAGAAGGCCATTGACAAAATTCAAGAGCCCTTTATGCTAAAAACTCTCAATAAACTAGGTATTGATGGAACGTATCTCAAAATAATAAAAGCTATTCATGACAAACCACAGCCAATATCATACTGAATGGGAAAAACTGGAAGCATTCCCTTTTAAATCTAGCGCTAGACAAGTATGCCCTCTCTCACCACTCCTATTCAATATAGCATTGGCAGTTCAAGCCAGAGCAATCAGGCAAGAAAAAGAAATAAAGCGTATTCAATTAGGAAAGGAGGAAGTCAAATTGTCTTGATGCAACTGTATATTTAGAAGACCCCATCATCTCAGCCCAAAATCTCTTTAAACTGCTAAGCAACTTCAGCAAAGTCTCCGGATACAAAATCAATGTGCAAAAATCACAAGCATTCCTATACACCAATAACAGACTTAAAAAGAGCCAAATCAAGAATGAACTGCCATTCACAATTGCTACAAAGAGAATAAAACACCTAGGAATAAAATTAACAAAGGATGTAAAGGACCTCTTCAAGGAGAACTACAAAGCACGGCTCCATGAAATAAGAGAGGACACAAACAGATGGAGAAACATTCCAT
>CAUYQU010054403.1:0-56384 GCA_963574635.1 Cheracebus regulus
GCTGCAGTGAGCTATGACGGTGCCACCGCCTTCCACCCTGAGCTGCAGTGAGCTATGACGGTGCCACCGCCTTCCACCCTGAGCTGTAGTGAGCTATGACGGTGCCACCGCCTTCCACCCTGAGCAGCAGTGAGCTATGACGGTGCCACTGCCTTCCACCCTGAGCTGCAGTGAGCTACGACGGTGCCACTACCTTCCACCCTGAGCAGCAAAGCAAGACTTCATCTCAAAAAAAAAAAAAAAAAAAAGGAAGCAGCAGGAAAGTGCAGAGACTAAAGCTTACATAAAAGGAATAAAATCCCAGGATCCACACAGCCAAAGCCCCAGGACACTAGGCTTCACCTGCCTCGAAGTCTTTTTAGAAAATACACCTTTTCCTATCTGCTTGACCCTGGGAAGTCAAAACATCCAGAAAATCCGCAGACTCTGCCCACATGCATGCCATAGTGATGGTTTCTAGGGTCCCCAGGGTCTTGTATTCCCTTATAAATTAAGTAAAACTACAAATGCTATATGACAGCTTTAGATATAGTAAAATAAGCTTTTTAAAAACCAAATTAGAAAGTATAATTTTGATCAGAAAGCTATCTTTTACAAAAGGATATGAAGATATCCTTTAATATGAAAATGTAATGAACAAAACAAATATAGTTTGTGCTGACAAATGAAAAGAATATTAAATCTACAGAGTGCTAAAAATACTACACATACTTTATTTTAACCAACAATGTAATAAAATGGAGAACACTGATATTTACGTAGTGCACAATACACGCCAGACACTGCTCTAGGCAGTTACCACCCACCTCTCTGCCACAGGCACTACTTTTACTTGCACTTTATAGATGAGATAATGGAGGCAGGAGGATGCCTAACCCACTAAAGGTCTCAGAGCTAAGTTAGGATTGACACCCAGCTGTATGCTCTCTTAACCTCTACCAAGGACTGAAACTAGGGCCCAACACCTATCACTGTAAATTGTATTGGGACACAGGTAAATCTGCGTATTTACGTCTATGGATGCTCTGATGGCACAAGTGAGTAGTCACAACAGACTCTGTAGGCTGCCAAGCCTAAAATACGATCTGACCCTTTGTAGAAAAAGTTTGCCAATCCTTCCCCTATGCTGTAACATCAGCTTTCAGTGACTATGTGCCAGGCACTGTCATAGGGACTGGGGACCTATAACAGACCAGCATCTGTTCTCACCACTTCTCACCAATCTGATAATGAACAAGCAAATAAATAAATTAACAAATAAATGAACAGTCAGAAGCCTAAGCCAGGCAAAACCACAGGGACAGTGGAGGGGCTATTTCAGAAAGGGCTGCTGGGGAAGGCCTCCCTGAAGTGGTGACATCTGCACAGGAACCGGAATAAGTTAAGGAGTGAGCCACATGTCTACTGGGTTACAGGAAATGATGCAATTCAGTGTGCTCTCAAAGCTCTCCGTTACCATCCACAAACAAATCTCCTTCCTTTCCCTTATTAACAAACACTTGTCTTTTGCCCATGGCTTCAAAATTCACATAAATCACAGCTTACTGCAAACAGACCCATACCCAAAAGTTGATTCAATATGCTCATTAAATGATCATCTACTTCATGGGCCTAGTTATGGAGGAAAAATGCTTTAAAAAGAGGGAACAGTGCATGTGTTAAGCACAAGTGTAATATTCTATTCAACTATAGAACTTTGCTGTTACGTTTTAGGAAGAAAATGAACTCATTCTTACTGATGAAAGAAAAAAAGAAACGAGGTGGCAAGTGAAATCACAATAACCTCAGAATCAAAACACATCCAAAGTCGGAAGCAGACAGAAAAATTCCCACCATATTATTCCATTCTGAAGGAATCACCTGATTTCCTGACTGGCTGAAATTAGAAGTAAATCAGACTGCCTGAATCCTTGTGATATAATGCTATGATAAAATAGCAAGGAGTAAAAAATAAATCATTTACAATGACCAGAAAACATAGCCAATATTTTTATTGTCAAATGGGAAAAAAGCAGATGGATGAGCACTAGTAAGCATTTTTGTTATTAAAAAAAATTATATGGACCTATATTATATGACTACAAAAAGATAGTCTCAAAGAATATAATCAAAACTGATACATTTGAACATTATGTTTCCTTACTGATGAAACGTTATCACAATTGTGAAATACGAAACAAAACATAAAAAAAACAATTTTGAAATCCTGACTCACCGGCAGCCTGTCGAGGAGAGGGAGGATTGTTTAGTATCAGTTTGGAGCCGGACTTCCTGGATTCCAGTGCCAGCTCTGACATTTAACCAGGTAAGTGTCTTGACCTCTCTGGAACCCTTTCCTCCTTTGCAGAGCTGGCCTAACAACGGTACCTGCCTCAGGGCGGCTGTGAGGCCCATAACAGGCCCAGCCCTCTCTGGGAAGGCAGATGCCTTTTCTGAGCTCCAGGCGACAAACACTGTCTTTAGATAAACACCTGAAGTACTTCTCTGGGAGAAATAGCCCATGATCTACCTAAGTGTTAACAGCTACTCTCAGAACTCTGCCCCGAGGACATGCAACTAATAGAAGTTTCCCGAGTCTACAACTGTTCAATCCTGAAATGAGTTAGATAATGTCCACAATTCTAGCCCTAACCTACTACCGTTCCACTAGACACTCATGTATATGATGACTTCTGAGGAACACACACACCCTGGGGTCCACAAGAGTGTTACACTTTACCTGCCAAAGGTACCCAAAGATGCATCATAAAAATTAATTCCATGCTTGAGTGAACAGCAAAGATCCATCAGGAAGTTATGAACGAGCTCCCGCACCATGGTTTTCCCTGCTTCTTCAGCAGAAACCTATGAAGATTTTTTAAAATTCAATGAAAATTCCAAGCTCATACACTTTAGTAAGAGATACAGAATAAAAACAAGGACAATATCAACGGCCCGATGACAACTTAGAACACATTTTCAACACCTGATATCATTCCAAACAACAAACGAAAACAGAAAACGTTTTAAACACTTGGTATCATCCCAAACAATAAATGAAAATAACAACAAAAGATACACGATTGAGATAAAAGAATACTCTGAAGAGGGGCGTGTTTAAACCTGTATTTGTAAAAGCTTTAAAATGATCCAATGTCTCTTGTCCATTTGAATAAAATTCCACATTTGAGAGTGTTTTGATGCAGCCTCTGAGGCTTGCTGGTACTGGAGCATACAAAAACGTGTTCAAAACAAGAGGGCCTGGGCAAGTCTCCAAGATAAAAGGAAGTAAAATAGTAGGCTCTTGAGAGGTGAGTCGTTGTAATGTTAACAGGAAGTCTGTGCCTTTATTACCGGGCCAAGTCCATGTTCAGTAACACCCTGAGGAAAATTAAAATACACACTGCAGCGGGTCAGTGTGAGAGCAGCTGTTTTAATTTAGCACATGAGTTAACTATTACAAAATCAATTATACATGCCAGCAGGTGAGGCTCTGAGACAGTCAGGACCCTGAAGTTAGAACAAAAACAAAAACACAACAAGCCTTGAAACTCCAACAACTGGACATGAAAGAATGGAAGGACAGGAAGTCAGAGGTAAAGCGAGAGGAGAAGAGAGGGCCGGGATGACTCTGCAGGTCTAACAGGAAAGTGCTGCAGGGAAAACTAAGATATGGCTCAGCCAAAGGAAATCATAGTTCTCTAATTTAAAAAAAAAAAAAAAAAGAAGAAGTATAGTTTACTAGTGCGATTGTGAAGAAATCGGGGAAAAAACTCTTATTAATACAGCCATATAACGACAGGCAAAAGAAACAGATCAAATGAGGGGACTTCACATCTGCTGCAGTGTTGAGAATCCTCCATCTCCCAACCCTGAGGATCAAATTCCAACAACGAGGTCAACAAACATCCAAAACTGACTGCACCTTGGCATCTTCTGGGTTCACATCGGTAATCCCATTCCAGTTGTACAGCGATGCTATATGGATCAGTAACTGCCCCGTAAAGAAACGCACCTTCTGGGTTTTTGTGATATTTTTATTGTGAACTACCTGAAAACAATAATAAAACAAATGAAGTTCATGGAATTCAATTATTTTTTAAATGGTGCTTACTGTTTTCTCATCATTTTAAAAATAATGCATGCTAGTAGCAGAAAATTTGGTTTAAAAAAGGAAAAACATCAAGGGAAATTTACCAATATTTCCAACCATGCTAGGATACCTAGTTACTATTTTGATATATTTCCTTTCAGTCACCACCCACACCCACATGAAATGCATGTGTATGTGTGTATGTGTGAGTTATTTTTTGCCTTTTATTCATGTATGATTACTTATGAAGCCTAAGCCTTTTCCACATTATTAAAAAATCCCTTTAGGACATTTTGGGGGAGTAAATACCATTCTATCCCATGAGTGGACCACAACTTACTTAACCATTCCGTTCCCCTGCTGTTTATAATCAGTTGTTTCTAAATTCTGGCTATTCTCCATAAAGCTGTGATCCGCATCCTTGAACGGAGTCTTCACTGCATCTGACTTTGGACTTGACACTGGTTCCTCCAAGTGGATTGTGGCACAAATCCTCAGCTCCACCCAAACCTACCCCCAGAATCCCTAGGGGTGTGGCCCAGGTATATATATTTCAAATACACTTCCCTATCGGTTCTGATGCAACCCTCGTGAGAGTCCATGAATATATTTAAGACCTTTGACAAATCCTGTCAGAACGGTTATCTTCCACAGGGGATACAACACTTCCTCCTCAACAAAGTATCTGACTCAAAACATCCCTGCTAGCACTGAACACCATTGTTTTTAAAAGTCAATGCTATTTTAGCAGGCAAAAAAAATCTATATGTCATTATTTGCGTTACTTTAAATTAGGGTTTCTCAATCTCAGCTCTATTGACATTTGGGGCCAGGCAATTGTTATGCGGCCATCCTGGGCATTAGGATGTCTGGCAGCATCCCTGATGTCTATCCACTAGGCACCAGCTGTACCTTCCCAGTTGTGACAAAATGTCTTGAGATTGCCAAATGTCCCGTAGAAGGCAAAATTGCCCCCAGTGTTTCTTACTGATGATCTAAGGTGTTTCCTTTTAGCAAGTTTTACGATATCGATAAGATGCTTGCAAAAGGCAGAATATGGAAAATGACACTTTTCCAGGAGTGTGTAGAGAGTAAAAATAAATAAAATAAAACGACACAAAACAACATTTTGCTAGATGTGTGAATGAAGTATTATTTATAAGTTTACAGCTCACAATTATTACTTTGGGTTGCTGTGAAATGTTGACCAGCAGCTTTTCTGCTGTAATAAACAGCAGCCATGTCTGAACATCACTGGCTGCTTCAGCTATTCTTTAACCTGCTAGTCCCGGCATATGCTCATCAACAAGAACAAGTTTCTGCTTAAGAGTTTTCCACTCAACCAATACGACAATCTACATAACATAAGATGCTGTAGTTCTACAGTCCTGTAAAACACCAGACAGTATCTCATTCCCAAGGGAAAACAGACAACAGAAACACTGATTACCAAGCACGTACCTTCGTTTTCAGTGTGGATAACAAAATATTGATGGTAGAGATCCTATCTTCCTTTATCCCTGAGCTAAAAATGCAAGGAATAAATTCTGAAAGTAAAAGTTTCAAAGCATTATTGAAAATAAGAATAGATGAGAGAATACTACTGTTTAAGTGGTACAGCAAACAATGCTATTTACCTTCTTTTTTAAGTTTTTTTTTTTTTTTTTAACTATACAAGTTCCCAGTAGGAATAACCACTTCCGTGACATAAGAAATCAAGAAGCCAGACACAGTGGCTCATGCCTGTAAGCCCAGCACTTTGGGAGGCCAAGGTGGGAGGATTCCTTGAGGCCAGGAGTTCAAGACCAGCCTTGGCAGTGTAGTAAGACCCAATCTCTACAAAAAGTTTAAAAATTATCTGCGTATGGTGGTGCACACTTGTAGTCTTACTGTAATCTTAGCTACCTAGGAGGCTGAGGTGGCAAGATCACTAGTACCCATGAGTTTGAGGCTGCAGTAAGTCATGATCGCACCATTACACTCCATCCAGGCAACAGAGCAAAACCCTGTCTCCAAACAAACAAACAGGAAGAAAGAAGAAATCAAAAGCACCTAAAGGTGAACCAATGACAGAACTTTTAAAAAAGTTCAGTAGGTCTTTAGCTTCATTTTACTTTTTTCTCACATTAAAATTAACTAAAGGCTGGGGTAATGGCTCACGCCTCTAATCCCAACACTTTGGGAGGCTGAGGTGAGTGGATCACCTGATGTCAGGAGTTCAAGACCAGCCTAACCAACATGGAGAAACCCTGTCTCTACTAAAAATACAAAATTAGCCGGGCATGGTGGCACATCCCTGTAATCCCAGCTACTTTGGAGGCTGAGGCAGGAGAACTGCTTGAACCTGGGAGGTGGAGGTTGCAGTGAGCCAAGATCGCACCATTGCACTTCAGCCTAGGCAACTAGAGCAAAATCCCATCTCAAAAAACAAACAAACAAACAAAAATTAACTAAATACTATTTGAAAGAGAATATATAGTATAGCAGACTAATACAATTTCTCTCTTGCTTAGACTTGCTGAGATATGTTTAAGAGATGATCATCATTTTACAGGGTAGCATTAGAATTTTGGGTAATTTAGTTTATTTACTTTTTGTTTTCTCTTCCTACTTTTCAATCCCCAGGGAAACAGCCACCAGGGCTTGACACTGTATCATTATTAATGCAGTGGTGACACTGGGCAGAAGTAGCAAAGCAATTACAATTTTCCTCGCTCCACACACGCTTACTGTACACACAGTATCTCTACAAAAGCAAATTCATTATTTGCAAAAAAGGAAAAATCAAAAAATACCAAACAAGCCAAAAGAATAAGTCACAGCCTCACTACCAAAAAGTTAACACCGTTAACATCACCTGAGTTAACTACTAACCTGATGTGTTCATGCTATTCTATTTGAGTAAAATGAGATCGTACTTTACAGTTTTATAACTCCGTTTACACTGATCACATATCACTAAAAACTCTGAAATCATTAAGTATAGCATTTTTTTTCCTTTTTGAGATCTGGCCTCCCTGTCCTCCAGGCTAACGTGCAGCGGCACAATCTTGACTTACTATAGCCTTGACATTCCAGGTTCAAGCAATTCTCCCACCTTAGCTGCCCAAGTAGCTAAGACAACAGGTACATACCAACATGCCCAGCTAACTTTTGTATTTCTTTTTTTTGTAGAAACAGAATCTCACTATGTTGTCCAGGATGGTCTCAAGAATTCCTTCGCTCAAGCAATCCTCCCACCTCCACCTCCTAAAGTGCTGGGATTACAAGCGTGAGCCACTACAGCCAGCCTCTATAATATTTTTAATCGCTGCATTCTATCTTATGACCAGTTTCCAATTTGCTCAGCTAATCCTTTACTGGTGGACAGTTAGAAGTCCCATTTCTAGCTAATATAAAGAATATTCCCTAAAAAAACCTCTACTCACATCCTTAATTATTTCACTGGGATAACTGACTAGATATGGAATTGCTGTATCAAGGATCTTAACAGTTTTTTATCTTTTCTTATCCATGTGCAACCCGCGTCAGTGCCAGCAGCCTACGGGCACACAGGCCAGGCAATGGTTTGGGGTTACTGTTTGCTCTGGCATGGGGTACTATGAGAGGCCCAGGGGGGTAGGCCCATCATAAATCCAAACCCATGCATGAGCATCTTAAATGTTTTGATGTTTACGGCCAAACTTCCCAGCAGAAACATTCTACTGTGGTAAGTTCCAGCCCCTTTCAACAGTGTAAATGGTACCACCTGTCCTTGAATAAAAGGCCAGACAGCTGAAATGACCCGGGGGATTTTAAAGAAACGACTGGCCCTGGCAGTAGCAAGACATCCTGAACCTAGTTCCTGGTAACAAGTAGGGAAAAACAAATCTGTCTGCGGCATCATGCAGACACCACATCTACCACAGCAGTGATGAAGCACCCGCACAGACCAGGCTAACTACACATAGGGTGATCACCGCACTCTTCTCCTAAATGGTGCCGGAGTCACGTTCTGGGGGCAGTTCAGATCTCCCACCCTGGAAGGGAGGAGAAGTGCTGGAGACCCAACCACCCTGGGTACCGCACCCTGCTACTCCTCCTCAATAACTCCCAGAGTTCTGGCCAGGACATGGGACTGCTCCTCAACTCTAGACAGGTCAGGATTCCAGAGAATCTCACTGAGCAACTGCCATGTGCTGAGCTAAGTGCTGCCATTTATCATCTTACCAAATCTCTTGGTAAAATGCAAGGAGCCCTAACAGATTAAATGATCCCAAGCCTCACTCTAAGGTAACAGCCACCAGAATGTGGTCAAGTTGGAATTCTCTGAGGCCCTGTTACTGATATTCTCGTAACACAGGGCTAAGCCACCAAAGAAACTAACTTTATTTTTTAAAACAACAGTTCCCAAGGAAAGCCAGGTAGCCAGGGCTGAGTCTGAGTATGTTCCAGAGCCATAAAGCCTCCTTTGTTTGCTCAATGCCTCTCTAAGGTCTGCATTTATCGTCTGTTACAGCATTGCTCAGCATTCCAGACAGCATAACAGGAACACCTCTGTTCACTCTGACCAGTGATATCAAAATGGTACTGACCAAAGCTTTGCACCCATTTACCCGCCTTCCTGCCCCACACCCTTCAATCCGGTGTACAGAGCAGCTGCAAAGGCTGCAGACTTTTTTCTAACTTGGAAGAAATGGTTTGCAGCAGATTTTTCAAAACAAATGGGCTTTCCTAAGAGACAAAGGAGTACACCTACCTTTCACTTCCAACACTTGCACTATAGTGCTGTCACCACCCGCGATTAGAAAGGAGAGAGCAAACTGAACGTAGGCCTGCCGAACGTCGTGCACTCCCTGGAGGACAAAAGAGACCTACACATCACATGCATATTCTACAAAGAGGCAAAGGAATCAGTAACACAGTGGCCATGCACGCCCCTCCCATCTCAACATCATCAGACCCCCAGCCTTGTCCCCAGTCACCAGGGGATGCATGTCTGCAACCAATGCTCATTCTTTACGGAAAGCAAATAGTTTTTCTATTCTCTTTCCCCAGTAATCTTCTCTACTTTTCCTTCTCTTTCAAGCCCTATTCTCAACACAAAAGTATGGGTAAAAAATAGTTGTGTTCCCTTCCCTGGCTAAAACACATACATTTTAGTTTCCTGGCCACTTTGGTATAGAGCAAGACTCTCAGCCTGCCTAGATTGATCTCCTCTCACTTGCTGATGAAAATGACCTATGTTTGTAAAAATCCAGAGATGATGAAATGACTGGTACTGCTTTTGGTGAGACATCAATGTGGTGATGTCTGGTTTTTATTGGATATTATAAATAACTTATTAGCTCATACCACAAACCAAAGCACAGATGCTATCACATCACCAACCCTGTTACGCCTTCCCAGGGTTGTAGCCAGCAGGCATCAGTCACACCCAGGGCAGTGGGCACACTCGGGGAGTGCCCTAATGCCGTGACAGCAGCCAATGTCTCTAGGGAAGTCACTGATCAGTTTCCCCTCCCAGTATAATTAAATCAAAGCTGTGTCACATCACTCCTTGTTTCACATCTAAGGAATCCAAGGCATGTGGTCATGCCGGTCTCTCCTCAGCTGTTCCAGAACTAGCAGGTGTACCTAGATCCTCCATTGCTTACACCCCGCACTATTCTCTACTTCACAGTTACTCCACAGGTGCCTTCATTCACTGGCCAAGAAATAAGTTAATATCACAACAAATCACTGTCCCAAATGCCTTGGAAAATTAAGGAGTAATCTCTGCCTTCTACATAGTTCTGTTCCACTTAGTAGTAGCAGGAGAGGTGGTGGCACCAGCAGTGGTGATGGTGAGAGAGGACAACAATGTTTACCGAGCACTTGCTATGTGCCAGTGCTACACCAAATGCTGCACATCCATTATCGCATTTACTCCTAACAGCCTGAAGGGAAAATGCCACACCACACCTATTTTACAGATGAGAAAACTGAGGATTCAAAAATGCAGCCAGGCACAGTGGCTCGCACTTGTAATCCCAACACTTGGGGAGGCCAAAGAGGGCAGATCACTTGAGGTCGAGTTTGAAAATAGCCTGGCCAACATGGTAAAACCCCTATCTACTAAAAGTAGAAAAATTAGCTGGGTGTGGTGGTGGGTACCTCAAATTCCAGCAACTTGGGAGGCTGAGACAGGAGAACTGCTTGAGCCTGGGAGGCAGAGGTTACAGTGAGCAGAGATCGCACCACTGCACTCCAGCCTGGGCGACAGAGCTGGACTCTGTTTCAAAAAAAAAAATTCACTGGCGGTCACACAGCTAATTAAGTAGAACTGACATAAGAAGTAATTGTATAAACAGACTACTTATATTCAACTACAGAGAAGTTCTTCCTCCTTCACAGGATTCTGTGGCATTTTCCATTTTCATTTCACTTTTTCTGAGGGTGGAAGGACCATACCTGGCACCAGTAGGTCTCTGTGCACATCCTAAATGAATTCCATCTCATTTTGTTGGGTCTGTGTTTCTCCTGGAGAAAAGGAAGGCTATCTAATCCATGCTCTCTAATATGTGGATCAAGGCCTCACACACTCATTACATTTATTGAGTCTATCACCATCCACGTCACACAGCATCTCAACAAGACCTTATTACACCAATGTGGGTTTCTTCCAAAACTGTAAGCTTCAAACTATCCTCTGTGTTCTGAGGACCTATCTGTGTGTCTCATCACAATAAGGAGTTTGAGGACAATGATCACTGGTGCTGAGAATGTGTAGCACTTCCATAGTGTCAGCAATGATCCAGTGCCTTAATCCACCAATTCAGTTTTATACAACACTCGTTGCGTTCAAGATGCCGTCAACTCAGGCCAAGAGAGGGTGCAAAGTTAACCAAGATGTCGTCCTTGTCCTCAGGAAGCTTAAGCTGCTCCCAAGCCATCTCAGTGCCTCACTGTTCAAATACACATGCCACCTAATTCAAGGAGTTACTTTTCTTGATCTCCACATGCCTTGTGTTCCAGATGAATGCTGGTAAAATGCTAAAACTTGCCTGGCAAAATTCAACTCAATTCTGTCTTTTCCCTGCTAGTGGAAAGTTCTGTGCTTTTATTTTTTGGTCCACTGAAGTAACAGTACTGGAAGTCAGGGCCCTGGCATGCTGGTCCAGGTTTTCTGCCATTCTATATCTTTCTATCCTGCTGGTTCATAGCAGAACTAGACCTCCTGTAGGTCCCTCCAGCAATGAATTTCTCAATGAAAAGGGATCTGGTTATCACCTCCTGGCTTCCATCTTTTAGGCCTCAGACAACTTCCAACTTCCTGCCCTGACATGATGGAGGAACTGGGTAAGATCCCCAGGATACAGCAGCTGCCCACTCTAGGCTCCGACCACTACCATGGCCCCCTGGGCCTCCACCCTTTCTCCAGCCCACTCCATCAAAGCCATCCCACTCCTACTGCAAGTGGGCCACATGCCGACTCTTCATTCCCACCCTGGGACCTCATAGGGCTATCATCCCGGGAAGAAAACGTCCTGAACTCTTCAGAGCTTGTTCTGCAAAACATTGTCTAAAATAGACCAAAACATATTTGGTAAAACTGCTCTTTGGCACAGGATTTTAATGATGCTTTCTTTGGCTGGATGAATATTATCTATAATCCTCCTTCTTCATGAGGCTTTAACAATTTCCTCCAAAATATTAACATACATTCATTAAAAAAAAAAAAAAAATCCCTGTCAGCACTTCGACAACTAAATGGCATTAGAGAAAAAAAAAAAAGCAGGGGGTGGCATGAGGGAGAAAAAAAACTCAAAGACTCAAAAGGGATCAAAGATATTTAAGAAACATACCAGCCAAATGCAATGTGTAGACTTTGTTTGGATCCTGATCTGAACCACAAGGTGTAAAAACATTTTCGAGACAGAAAGACAGAAAAAGCCTGAGACCAAACTGAGTAACAGATGATAGTGAGAAATTATTAATGTATTAGGCGTGATAATGGTGCTGTGGTTTCTGCTCTTTAAAAGGTCTTTTTCTGTTAGCGTACGTGCTGAAATATTTATAGTGAAATATGATTCATGTCTGGGATTTACTATAATTGACTGCCCCAGAACAAACTGAAAAGGTGGAGGGGTGGGGACAGCGGCTAAAGCTGGACGGCTGGTACAGGGCTCCTCATGCTGCTCTATTTTTGAATGCTCCTAACCCTTCCTTATTAAATGTAATGTCTCAACTCCATGTCCTATAACATATAAGGTATCTAAGATACTTATTATAGATCATACAATGAAAGAAAAAAAACTTTCAACTTGACTGTAACTCCCATTTTACAGATCCTGCAGAAGTAAAATAACACGCCATGAGACCCTGAGATGAAACAGCTTGTGCGTGGCCTTGCAGCCGGGATTCAGGATGGGAAGCCCTAGTCGGCCTTTCCACGTTGTCCAGGCTCCTGAAGTCTATTTTACTTAGACGGCTGGGAGGGCTGAGATCAAAACAGACAGGGGTGATGAGGGGAGGGCATCTGATGGATAATTACTGCCAGGCTTACTGCCAGGTAAGACCAAAGAACCGCGATATTTGCTCTAGTGTGCAAACAGCACACATATTCTTTTTATTGGAAATGTATTTAAATGTCAGGAGCCATTACTCACTGAATGGAATTTGTTGACACATTGATAAAGCATAGTGTCTAAGAGACATTAAGACCTGGAATTTTTTCCTTTAGAGAATATCTTATTTGTAATTCCAGTAAAACCCTCAACACCAGGCCAATCTCACAGAGCTGTAAAAACGATTTGCTATTATCAACCCTTTATCCCAGTTCCCGGCAATGTAGAAACTCTTAGTTCCCACGGATACTCACAGAACAAAGCAGTACATGGTTATAGAAGTGAATTATTCTAATGTGGTTCTCCACCGAGGCAGATGGGCTGGTACCTGTACCTGTTCTTTACGTTCAGGAGGAGGGTGAGACTCTGGCCAGGGCTGTCACAGCACTGAACTCTAGCAGAGAAGCTGATATGGCAACCAGAAGAGGCCCTTTGACAGACAACCTGCAGCCGGCACCCGCAACAGAGGATGCCCTCTCTCAATTACTCCTCAAACGGTGCCTGCTGCTCAAGAAACTTTCCAAACCCAAGTGAAATTTCAAAAGCCATCAGGGTATTTTCCTTGTGGATGGATGACAACCAACCATCCACACTCCCATTCTCTTAGGCACAATCCAATCCTTACCCATCACGAGATTGTAACTGGGAGGCAAAAGTCACTTATTAAAAAGCCATAAAGTTCTTCTTTGAGGACGTCACTGGCTGAGCGCTTCACGGGCTTTCTCCGAGGTGGGCAGAATGGGAGCAAAGGACTGGGACACGCTACAAGCTTCAGGGTCATGGGCACGTGGAGGGTATTTCATTTACTCAGGAGAGGAGATACCCACAAGCTAAGTCATCCTCACAGCCAGGACCGCCCCGCTCCACTGAGCCCCCAGAGGCTTCCTCAGAATTCCCCAACGTTCAACTGTGCCGGGTGCTGGCCCATCGCCAGCCTGGAGTGAGTCCTGTCCTCACAGACAGATCCTGTGGTTTGAGACACCCCCTTCTGCACAGACACCTCCCATTTCACCTGTGTGGCGATCAGGGCCAGAGAAAGGAGGAAAAACCACTACACTCCTCCAAGGGAAGGAGACCCATGGAAAGCAAAGACACGCAGGTCCCCTCACCTTTGAATCCCTCTTGGTCACCAGGGTATACAAGGTCTTTTTATTCAAATCAAAATGGCTGCAGACGTCCCTGGCAGCTTCCGGACCCTGGGTCACCATGGCAGCCATCAGGCTCAGGCAGGCGCGAGCCAACCTACACAGAGAACCAGAGGAAATGGGACACATGAGGAACACAGAAGCACAGGGCCACCACACCACAAAGCCCGCTGCAAGCTGGCTGTGTTATTTGCTACCCCCAAACCAGAAAAAAGAAGGAAGAAGACATGCTCTTTTTTTAAGGGGGGGGAAAAAAGCATAAAGATTCAAAATAAGGCTAAAAATTAAAACTAAGTAGGATTAAGAATATAAAACACAAAATATGAAGAAGATGGAAATTTCTCTCTGGAGTAAGCCATCGTGTGATCAACAGACCACACCTCAGTCCCTGTGACTGCAGGACACAGAGGACAACGTCTTCACAAAGTCCTCTCTGAACGTAAGCTCTTGGCTGTCTTTCCGTTCTGCGGTTATCCAGATTCTGTGGTTTCCTCAGCACCTGCGACATACCAGGCCCTGTTCTAGGTGCTGGGAAGGCGGCATTTTATAACACAAGCAAGGCCCTGCCGCATGCACCTTGGATTCCAGCAAAGGGAGTCAGTCAACAGATAGAGCAGCAAGGACAGTAGCAGGCAGGACAAGAGGGACAAGGGGTAAGAGAGGAGTCAGGGACAGCCAGGACTGGTCCACAAAGGAAGGGGGCAGAGACTCAGTCAACATGGCCACAGAAACAATCAGCTGTCCTTAGGCATAGAGGTAAAGACGAAATGCACTCGCACAGACTGAATGCAGATCAGTCTCAAAAGCATGAAGGCAGACAGCCTACCTGTAACCCGAGGCATACAGGGACTCACAGATGAGCTTCATGTGGTTGTTCATCAGCTTTTTCACGATGTTGCTTCCCACAACATGAAAATGTGAAAGATCACTTGCTGTCCGCAATAATATGGCCTCGAAAACTTGAAATATTAATATCATCTAAAAAGACAGAATTGAAACGCTTAGAAATCCTCTCATTTCTTTTCCTTCGGTACACATATGCCCCTTTTGCCTTAGCCATAGTTACTTGCAGGCTTAAAGCTTTCAACGTGCAGGATGAGGTCCACCCAGATCCTGAGTCAAAGGTGACACAGGCAGGAAGGCGATAGCTTGGCAGGCTGACCTGCAGGACCCAGGCTCTGAAGGTAGCCCTGCTCCCACAGTCTAGCGAAGTAAATTACAGAAAACCAAATGAGAGAAGAAAATTATCTTAATGGCTGGACCTCACTGCTTTGGAGATATTCAGGTCTATACCCTTATAGCAATAACCCTGAGATATCAACAGCTACAGAAATATCTCTATATTCAATCTCTTTGGAATCAGAAAATCATCATCAATTTATTATGTGTTGTGAGTTTGTGACACCACGTGTTTATCTATTTCCATTTTGTTTAAATAAAACACACTGAAACCAAGTGTATTTTGATTAGGAATTTATGATCCTTCCTTCTGATATCATTCATCAAATGTTAATAATAAGTGAGAATTTTCCAATAAAATGCTTTCAAAGGTCATGGAGGCAAAAATGAATCTATTCCTACAGTACAGGGACACAGCGTCATTTTCTATAGAAAGTTGTTCATGGAAATTTATATCACATTTTTCCTCATCAAACTTAACAGCAGCATGAACTTTTCTTCTCTTCATCAAGCCAGGAAGGAACAACATACTTCACTTTCAGGTCGTTTCTCTCCACTCAGGAGCTGGAAAATTTCAGCACACTCAACAGAAATCTTTATATACCCTTCGACAACATCATACACGTCTTCTCGTGGTAGCTCCTTGGCAGCAGACACAAACGCTTCCAAGCCTGAAATAAAAGTTATGTTTAAATGTTAACAAGGTCAGTCTCCTTAGAAACAATCACGGCCACCACTGCAATCTGCCTTCCCTGTTCTGTGGCCTTCCCCAGTCCACCTACACTGCACAGAAACTACTATGAATGCTACCAACTTAACTGTTTCTCTCCAAAATTCATGTTGAAACCCTAAGCCTGGCTGGGCATGGTGGTTCACGCCTGTAATCCAAACACTTTGGGAGGTTGAAGTCGGCAGACCTCCTGAGATCAGGAGTTTAAGACCAGCTTGGCCAACATGGTGAAACCCCGTCTCTACTAAAAATACAAAAATTAGCCAGGCATGGTGGCACATACCTGTAGTCCCAGCTACTTGGGAGGCTGAGGCAGGAGAACTGCTTGAACCCAAGAGGCAGAGGTTGCAGTGAGCCGAGATCGTGCCACTGCACTCAAAAAAAAAAAAAAAAGAAAAAAAAGAAAAAGAAAGAAACCCTAACAAGACAGTATTTGGGGATAAAACCTTTAAGGAGATAATTCAGGTTAAATGAGCTCATGAGGGTGAGGTCCTAGTCTAATAGGATTGGTTTTCTTATAAGAGAAGGAGGAGATAGCAGAGAGTTCCCTCTCTGCATGTGGAGAGAGGAAAGGCCATGTGGGGACACAGCAAGAGGGCAGTTGTCTGCAAGCCAGGGCGTGCCCTTACCAGGATGTGACTAGGCTAACACCTTGATCATGGATGTGGACGTGGCCTTCAGAACTGTGAGAAAATAAATTTCTCCTGTTTAAGCCACCTGGTGCACAGTATTTTGTTATGGCCGCCCTAGTAGATTAATCCACACAGACATTACGAACACACTTAGAAACCATGAAGGCAGTACAGGAATGAGACAAACTGAGAGCCATTGTGACTCCCAGGTTTGAGTACTCACTCTGGCAATGACTCACCTGGATCTCCTTCTAGATTTTGTTCCCTCAACTACAGAATGGGTATAACAAGAAAAACCATACAGAACATGGTAATGAAACATTACTAAGAGCTTTACTTATGTGACATCAGTTCATTCTCACTGCAACCCTACACCCTAGGTACCAGTATTTCTTTCCCTAGGTACTAGTATTTCACAGATGAGGAGACTGAGGCCCTTGTCCAAAAGTACACAGCTTCTAAGAGGCAGAACCGGGACTCCAATCCAGGCAGTCTGGCTCCAGAGCCCATGTTCTCCCTTCACAAGCCGGACAATTTCTGCCCATGCCATGGAGCTGACACCTGCTGCTGTGAGTGCAGTGGCATACAGTGTCCATGCTGCACCTGGTCCACGGTCAGCATGCCAAGCACGTCAACTAACATCGGTGTTCTTCAAAACCCAAAGTAGGGGAACTCCACTCAAGTATTTCCCCATAAGGCCACTCCAGAAGTTCACCACTCAAAAATCTCTCAACAGCCTGAGGATTCTACTAGCCTTCCTGCAATTAATACAACCTCCCCTCCCCAACCACTGATCTCTGAATCTGAACCCCCACCACAACCCCACTCTACCAACTGAGAGCCACCTGTGTGCCTGCTGCCCACAGAATTCTCCAGCAGAATCGGTTCTACAAAACTGCCTCTCTCCAGCTCTACTCTTTAGCCACACTTCTCAGAACTAGGAAGGCAGGGCATGGCAGTAGGCTGGAGGCCGCATACGAGCATAAGCTAAAGGTGACACGTCTTATTGGGGCCTTCATCTCTTCTGGGGGAATGGGGACTTTACCTTACTAGAAAAAAACAGAGGAAAGGACTAAATATTTCTATTAAAACACACTTAGTAATTATCAATACAGTAAAATGTAAAAGGCCACAACCTTTAAGAAATACACTATAGTCTTCATAGAAACATGAGAATAGGGTGGCCCGCTTTATAGGGCATGCCCAGGCATCCCCAGGGGTTCTTCCTCCTCTGCCTTGGGGCCACAGGCAATGGATCTAATCCCTCTTTGCCATCACCCTAGTTGGCACCTCTGAAGACCAAATACTTCCTCAACCTCTCTCCAGAAATTACACTTTCGAGATCCTTTTGTGTTCAGATCACTCTCTATGTTCCCTTGAAGCATGAGGCTCAGAACAGGGCTTGGCACTGCAGGTGAGCTCTGCTAGCTGAGCAGAGAGGACCAATACATCCTTCCTCTTGGATAGCAATTCTGGGTGTCTCAGATTCAAGCCCTGATGCTGCTAAGCAGGGGCGTTCTGAGATTTTTATTCATCACTTTATTTCTACCCTAGCAAATAATAGCCTCTACTAATACTTAATGAATCCTGAAATACATAATTCTGTGCTAAAGTATCATCTTCCTAGCTGTGAGTAGTAAGTAGAGGTATCAAAAGTTTAAAAACAGGCCAGGTGTGGTAGCTCATGCCTATACTCCAGCCCTTTGAGAAGACAAGGTGGGAGGATTGCTTGAGACTGGGAGTTCAAGGTCAGCATGGACAACATAGTGAGACTTCATCTCTACAAAAAAGTTAAAAAACATAGCTGGGCATGGTGGTGTGCACCTGCAGTCTCAGCTACTTGGGAGGCTGAGGTGAGAAGACAGCTTAAGCCCAGGAGTTCAAGGCTGCAGTGAGCTATAATTATGCCACTGCACTTCAGCCTGGGCAACAGAGCAAGACCCTGTTGGTTAAAAAAAAAAATCTGTAGGACAAAAATTAGAAGTTGAAGATATAGTGGCGGTTAATTTAATAATGTATCTAACCTGGGAGAAATGCTGCCACTGTTTTATTTTAGAGCGATGCTTCCACATGGCATCACGTTCGATCGCGTTTTCCCCAAACGATTACAAGTAGTCGTGAAGGGTGGTCACACTTTACAAAAAGTGCAATTAAATTATAGAGCGGCTCCATTTCAGTCACCGGACCATTCCTGGTCAACTGACAAGTAGGTGTGGGGGCTTCTAGTAGCTTGTTACAAGTTATCAAGTCAGTGTGAGTGGTGGGGGATGGACGCTATTTAAAACGGTGCTGACAGCCCAATAAGTAGCAAACTGTCTCATGAACCGTCCTGAGCTGACTCAGTAAGGACTCAACAGAGAAGGACACTTCATTTACTTCCCTGACAACGGCAATAAAGAGGTTTTAGAGCTCGCTGAGGTATGCTGCCTGGGCAAGGGACATGTGTTGTAACATGAAACGGTCCCAACCAAGCAAGTCGGGGCCCTCTCGCCGTCGCTCACTGTCCAGGGTAAGGAAGTACAGAGCAGTCCTGGACCCGTTTTCTGCAAAGCCAGAGGCTTGGCATTGACCCTAGGTGATCTGAAAGCTGCAGAAAGGAGAGGCTGTGCCTGGCACACGGAGGCCACTTCGCCAGCCCGTGCTGCCCGCCCTGCGCCCCCTGCCCCGCACTCACCAGGCCCGGGGCCCTGTGGGTCCTTTAGGTGAGCCTTGAACCGCACGCCCGTGAGCTCTTCTTTGCGGGCCCGCTTGGCTGCGCCCGCGGAGGAAGCCGCGCCGTCCTGGCTGTCCCGGACCTTCCTCTTGGGGACTCCCATGACAGAGAGGGAAGGAAGAGAGACCGAAACGACACACCTGAGGGGACCCGGCAGGAGCAGAGGCACATACAGCAGACACGCGCTTCCGGCCCACACGTGAGCAGGAAAGGGCGGGGCTGGCGGAAGAGGCGGAGCTCGGGGAAAGGCTGGCGGAAGGGGCGGGCCCGCGTGGCGCAGGAACCAGCGGAAGGGGCGTGGCCTGTGGAAGGGGCGGGCCGGCGGGGAGCAGGAGTCCTGAGTCTGCAGGTGCGTTGGCAGTCCGGGTTGGCTCGGTCACAGCTTGTGGGCAGCAGACACCCCGCCCGGCTGCGAGGTTTTGGGGTCCACTGGGGTGCGCTCCTGATCTCGGCGGCGCTTCGGCGGCGCTCTCCGGGGCTCTTGGCTGGAAGAACTCCCAGACCTTTCACTCCCGGCCCGGCCGGACCGCGACGACTCGGGCACTGGCGCGTCCGGGCAGCACAATGAGTAGTTCTTGACCGGAGGTCGCCCTGACGGTGTCACTTGAAGAGCTTGCTTCACACACAACAAGATTTGATACTTTGTCAATTTGAGGCTCCGATGACTGCCGGGAAGGTGGATTCGCCTTGGCTAGGTGTCAGACAGGTCACCCTGTGCGAGTGCCCCTGACTTCGACCCCTAGCTTTTGTCACGGCCCGAACCAGGTCGACCGGTCTGGTAGGATGTCACTCCAGACTGTCCTCCACCCCAGGCTTCCTCAAACTGATTGGCTTTTTGGTGGGGGCATGAGGACTGAGTCTCGCTCTGTCGCCAGGCTGGAGTTCAGTGGCGCGATCTCGGCTCACTGCAACTGCCGCCTCCCGGGTTCAAGCGATTCTCTCCCTCAGCCTCCCAAGCAGCTGGGACTACAGGCGCATGCCACCACGCCCGGCTAATTTTTTTTTATTTCTAGTAGAGACGGGTTTTCACCATGTTGACCAGGCTGGTCTCGAACTCCTGACCTCAGGTGATCCGCCCGCCTCAGCCTCCTAAAGTGCTGGGATTACAGGTGAGCCACCGAACCCGGCCTGATGGGCTCTTTGTGCCCTGGAGGGTGGGAGGAGAAGACCAAACGAAGTAACGTCTGTAAAACCCCTTGCTGCACAGTGTAAGGCCTCCACATCTAAGTTCCCGTCATTAGAATGGAGACAGCAAAGCCAACCCAATCCTGTCCTTGGGGCTATTATGAACAGCACATGATGCAATGTGTGAGAAACCGCTTTGACATGGAAAAAAGTACAGTGTGTTTTTGGAAGATGTTTTTGACTTGTGAAGTGCATTAAATGCTCTGAAATAAAATGAAAGTAAAAATAAGTAAAAACAGGCTGGTACATTTTTTAGTATGACTTCATCAATACTTGGGTATGTGTTCAAATCAATCATGAACCAGCTCATTAGATAAGTAACTTGGTGATCACTGCAGTTCTCCATCAGGTGGTCCTCTAGTCTAAGAGAATAGTGTTTCATATTCTGTAAGCAGATGTGTTTTGAACATCTGAGGATGTGACCTTTTGTGGACTGTTGGGCTTTCAGAGTTTCTAAAAGAAAAAGCATGTTGTGTTGACACTGAGCCCCCTGTCCTGACAAGACTATTGTGCCTGTGGAGATATCTATGTTGTAGGCAGGTCAGAGAGAGGGTGTACTCCCGAGCAGATTTGAGCTAATGCAGCAGTATTGAGAGGGGAATATACTCAAAAAGCCACCTGTAAAATGCAACACTCATTAGTGAAGACAGACTTAATTCTGACTGATTATCCATACTAGTTGTTGGAAATAGATGCTCGGTGCCACAAAGAAAAATTAGCACTGAGACAAAGGATCTTTCAGCAACACAATTTTTACTTCCTGGACTGCAGGAAGGGTACCCTCGCCAGCCATTGTGCCACGAGAGTACAATGAACAAAGAAAAACAAATTTATCCCTTACACATTTGCAGTTGTCCTTGCTGCTGTGTCTGATCTCCATTGGTTGGAGCCAGACCTCACAATCTAAACTAAAACCCGACTGGCTAATAACTTAAAACTTTTCTAAACCGGTAAAAGCAGTGGAGAGCTGGGATGTGCCTGTGACCACGTCCAGCACAGATATCTTGGTTAAAGTACAAGGACAAAGAATGTACCACGTGTCTGTAAGCATGGCATGTTTAACAGCTATATAGGATAGGGCTTAACAAAGTTATTAGCACACTTATTCTTTAACAAGAAAGGAAACTTTAAAAAGGAACTTTTCTACTTCCCACACTGGTCCTCTTCTCGGATTCATTGCTAACAGCCAACTTTGTTTTCTGCCATGGTGGTCCCAACCAAAGAGTTAGCAGAGAGAGGTAGGAAACAGTCAAAAGCCCTGAGTTCGGTTTCTATATGACCTTGGGCAAATTGCCATCTCTCTGGGCCACTTTGCTTTGCACAGAATTAGCGGGAAGAACTTCCCAGGATTACCCAGCTAATAACTGGTGGAGCCAGGACTCACCCAGTGTATCCTAGTCCCAAATTAAAAGCAAAGCAACAGAAATTGGCAGTGCCCATCACAGCCTTAGCCGGAGATGTATGTGATGGCAAGTGTGACTCAGAAGTTCAGCTGGATGCTTTAGATTAAATGCCATGAGTCATTGATGCCAGGTTAACCCTTTGTTCAGTTAGGAGGCTCGCCAACCTCTGGAGAGTGACTTGGCTTTCCATATCAAAACCTTGCATTATTTGCCTCCAGGAGCATTCTGGTTTGTTGGAGATTATGTGGTACTGCTCCTAGGACATTCTAAGCTGAGGAAAAGCAACCCAAGTGCTTGTGTACTTGTTCCCTCTCTTTGAAACTCTTTGCCCAGAGCTCAAGTGGCTCAGATTGTCACTTTACCTGACCCTTCCTGTTTATACCTCATGCTCTGTCTCCTGACCTTTCTTGATTTTCTTTGATCGCCTTTATCATCTACCAGTGATGCTAAATATTCATTTGTTTGTCAAATTATTTTGCCAAAATGTGCACCAGATAACGGTGCAAAACAAAAGTTCAGTGCTTCACTCCCACGGCTAAAAACACCAGGATTCATTAAATATTTTTTGGTAAATAAATGCCTGTAGTTACGAATACATAGACACAGGTTTTGAGCTTGGTTAATGTCTGTCTATCCTAAAAGATAGGTTGATTATCGGAATGCTGTCAAAAAGGCCTCAAGATGCAGGTTTCTTTTTTTTCTTTTTTCTTTTCTTTTTTTTTTTTTTGAGACAGTTTAGCTCTGTTGCCCAGGCTAGAGTGCAGTGGCAGGATCTCAGCTCACTGCAACCTCTGCCTCCCAGGTTCAAGCAATTTTGCTGCTTCAGCCGCCCAAGTAGCTGGGATTACAGGCACCCGCCACTGCGCTCGGTTAATTTTTGTATTTTTAGTAGAGACGGGGTTTCCATCTTGGCCAGGCTGGTCTCGAGCTCCGGACCTCGTGATTCACCCACCTCAGCCTCCCAAAGTGCTGAGATTATAGGCGTGAGCCACTGTGCCCAGCCTGGATGCAGTTTTCTGAGACTACAAAATGTGAACTGCCCCCTGCATTATGGTGAATTAGACACAGGAAGCATTCAACCACTAGAAGCCAGCCAGTTCATCTCCAGTGGACACATTTCTCATTCACACCTGTTAGGTGTATGTGTTGTTCCTTAAGCATTTTAATTTTATAAGGTTGAATTCAAGTTCTGGAAAGAGGTAAAATGACAAGCTCAATCTGAATCCATATCAAGTTCGAATTCATATTAAAGCCTGTTTATCATAGACAGGATGTGAGAAGTACAAATTATTGTACACAAGATGAAGTTATTTGTTGATTTACCCCATACTATTTCGTCTACATAAAAGCTCATTGATACGATCACATTCTAGAGAGGCGAGGTGTGGAGTTGCTTTCTGTCTTCTGATGTGAGTTTGAATCTCTTTAGAGACGAATCTTTTAGTGTGACATTTACCAAGATCAGGACAGTTCAAGTATCAGCTTGTTTAGCAAGGAAAAGAATGAACCATTATTTCAAAGACAGTCACTATGAACCCCAGTGAAGGACATAGTGTCCACGGACTAGAAAAGAGAGGTAAGTCTCTAGCTTCTCCTCGATTCAAGTCAACAAAACACCAATATCCACCAGTAGCCACTGTGGGCATTGCATTATACAACCAGCCATAATAGACCCCAGAAAAGTACAACACAGTATACCTACTCCCAAGGGACTTGTGGTATCTTTCAAAATATGACACACCTGATAAATTCCTCAGCCATAAAGTAGTTAACCAAGAATCCAAGACGATATGAGATGTTGCAAGTCCATGTGAGAATTAAATGAATTATTTGATGGATGGGCACATCCTGTTAGCGTAACCCAGGTTACATTGCTATGCACTTCTTATTGAAATTATAGTAAAGCAGAGGAAAAAAAAAACCTAAAGCATCAAGCTTGTATTTTTTTCTTCTCTGAAGCAAAATTGAAGAAGTAGAAAACGTTCTCCTCTTGCCTAATATTTAATAAAATGGCCACAAGCGTGAAACTAATCTGTTTTGTTGGTTTTTTGTTTGCTTGTTTGTTTGAGATAGGATCTCACTCTGTCACTCAGGCTGGAGTGCAGTGGCATAATCTTGGCTCATTGCAGCCTTGAGCTCATGGGCTCAAACCATCCTCCCACCTCAGCCTCCTGAGTACGTGGGACCTCAGTCGCATGCCACAACACCCAGCTAATTTTTGTATTGTTGTAGGAATGGGTTTTCATAATGAATTTGAGGGGGACACAAACATTCAAACGATAGCACTTTCCCAAGGAAAGATGATTTTTGAGTTAAGCTCTAACCATCTTTTCAGAAACAGATAATTCTCACCTTGTGCAGTTTGTTCCACAAAATAAAAAAGAAACTATCCCAACATCTTTTATGAGGCTTATCTAACCTTAAATACAGAACAAGCTAGGGATAATACAAAGTATGAAAATGATGAACTTATTTCAATTATGGATATAAATGTGTGTAAATAGAATGTTCGCTAACTGAATACAAAACTGCACTTGAAAAAAAATACAAGAAATACAAGGATAATAATATCTTGCTCATATAACTCACCACATTAATAGATGGAAAGAGACATTTGAAAAAATGCCAGTCTATGATTTTAAAAATTCACATAAAACTGGGAATAGAAGGACTTTTCTTAACTTGGTAAAGATTATATACCAAAAACCTGTAGCAACCATCATGCACAATGGGAGAACTTTATATGCACTTGAATTATGACTAGGAACAATAGGAAAAACAGGGATATCCACCATGCTACTATCTATTATGAGAGGTTGTGGCTAGTGAAATAAGGCAAGACAAAGAAAGAAGAGATGAAACTGTCAGCTAATTAGAAAATTCAGCAGAAATATAAACTAAGAGTTTAGCAAAGATTGTCAGACATAAAAATCAGTTACCAAAATTGGTAGCATTACCTTTACATTAGCAATAGCTAATTTAAATATGTAGGAGAAGCTGGGTGTGGTGACTCATGCCTGTAATCCCAGTGCTTTGGGAGACTGAGGTGGAAGGATCACTTGAGCTCAGGAGCAACATAGTGGGATGTTGTCTCTACAAAAATAAATAAATCAATAAGTAGCTGGGTGTGGTGGTGCACACTGGTCAGGATGCCAAAGTGTGAGGATTGCTTGAGCCCAGAAGACTGAGGCTGCAGTGAGCTAGGTTGCCTCACTCCACTCCAGCCAAGGCAAGAGAGGGAGACCATGCCTCAAAAAATAAAATAAAAATAAAACAAAAATAATTAAATATGTGGTAGAAAACAAAACACCATTTAGAAAGAAAAAACTCCATAAATTATCTCAGAATTAAACTAAAAAGGACTACACAGCATCTTTAAGGACAAAATTGTAAAATAATATTTGGTTAAATAAAGAGATACACTATGTTCATGGAAGAATGTCTTCACATTGTAAAACTGTTAATTTTTCCTAAATTAACCATAAACCATTATCATTCCAATAAAAATTAAATTTAAAAAAGCATAATATATTTTTATGGAAAAATAACAATCCAGGAATAGCTAAGTCAGCTTGACAAGATTAAAGGGGATCTTACCTCATATATGAAGACTTATCTCAAAGTTACAATAGTCAGATTAGAACGGCAGTGACAAAAGAACAGACAAATAGCCCAGTGTAATGGAATACATACCCCAAAACAGAACTACATAATGAAGGTGCAGGTTAACAAATCTGAAACTTCTGTTTACATATCCTGGAACTGAAAAATAAGTAAATGGATAAAGGGTGGTGGAAGCCAGGTTTCACACTGTTGGGAAAGAAAGTGACATATAAGCAAGGGGGTAAGGCTAGAATGGCCCCTGTGACACTGGATTAAAGTTGGAGACATCAGCCTGATTTCATGTTTAGTTTAATATAGGTAGAGATGGATAGATACAGAAATAAGTGTAGATACATATTCTACCTGGGTTTGTACACGTGTATATATCTCCTAGCTCTGTTCACTGATGGGGCCTAGAAGTGGTCACACTCCAGTAACAATGAGCACACTCAATGACCACATCTTCATTTCTAATACCATTATCAAATAAAAAGAACCAGGCTAGGTGTGGTGGCTCACGCCTGTAATCCCAACACTTTGGGAAGCTTAGGTGGGTGGATCACCTGAGGTCAGGAGTTCAAGACCAGCCTGGCTAATACAGCAAAAACCCATCCCTATCAAAAATACAAAAATTAGCTGGGTGTGGTGGCATGTGCCTGTAATTCCAGCTACTCAGGAGGCTGAGGCAGGAGAATTGCTTGAACCTGGGAGGTGGAGGTAAGAGTGAGCCAAGATTGCACCACGACACTCCAGCCTGGGTGACAGAATGAGACTCCATCTCAGAAAAAAAAAGAAAAGAAAAAGAAAAAAAAAATACATAAAAATAGAAAGAACCAGGCTCCTTAGAGAAATGGCTGATTCTAGGACAGCCATTCTGGGACAGGGAACATGTAGGCTGAGCCTAGAACATCTTGTAGTACCAGAAAGTAAGAAATACTTCAAAAACAAAAGAATGGAACTATGTCAAAGAGTCACAGGAACCAAGTTGAAAGAACTCCCAATGGAACCGTCTTGGTGACAAAATTAATAATATAGCATTGGATTATAACCTAGGGTATTATATAAATATACATAAGTCTATGCTGATATAAAACATGATGATCACCAGGCATGGTGGCTCATGCCTGTAATCCTAGCACCTTGGGAGGCTGGGGCAGGAGGATCACTAGAGCCCAGGAGTTTGGGTCCAGCCTGGGCAACAGTTTAGCAAGACCCCATCCCTAAAAGAAATAATAATAATAGGCTGGGCACGGTGGCTCATGCGTAATCCCAGCACTTTGGGAGGCCGAGGTGGGAGGATTGCCTGAGGTTGGGAGTTCCAGACCAGCCTGACCAACATGGAAAACCCCCACCTCTACTAAAAATACAAAATTAGCAAGGTGTGGTGGTGCATGCCTGTAATCTCAGCTACTCAGGAAGCAGGAGAATCACTTGAACCCAGGAGACAGAGGTTGCAGTGAGCCAGGACTGTACCATTGCACCCCAGTCTGGGCAACAAGAGAGAAACTCTATCTCAAAAAAGAAAAAGAAATAATAATAATAAAATAAAGATAAAATGATTGTTAAGTAAATAAATGGGGGAGAAGAGATAAACCTTTCTTACAAAAGTAATCCAAATAATGCACGTAGATACTTCGTTCTTCAAGAGGTGGCACTTAATTCACATACTCCTGCCCACTTCCCCAGTGTAGGTTTAGGACCTGCTTCTAAAGACTGGAATATGAAAAGGGAAAAATGGTGCCTTTGTAATAGAGAAACATGACAAACACTACCTTATCCAAGGGATCAAAGTTAATGTCATGTATATGCTGTTAGTCGTACATAAATCATGTTACTGTTATGTACCCCCGATGTGATGTGATGTGATGTGATGAAGATGCTTTGCCTCTGTATATCCTTCCCAAAATCCATAATCGCAGCCCAATTGTGAAAACATCAGACAAACCTAAATTGAGGGACAGTCTAAAAAGTACACGAGCAGTACTCTTTAAAACTGTCAAGATCATAAAATCAATGAAGAACTGAAACACTACCACAGACCAGATGTAATGGAAGACATGATGATGAAATACACAGTTGTACCCTGGAGAGAAAAAGGCCATTGGGGAAAAACTAGAAAAGCACAAGCAAAATAGAGTCTGGCTTTTAGTTCATGGTAACGTCCCAATGCTGGTTTCTTAGTTAGCAAATGTACCATACAACTGAGAGAAATGTAAAACATGAGATGAAACTGGCTGAGAGTATAAGGAATTTTTTCAAACGTTCTGCAAATCTAGAGTCATTTCAAAATGAAAAGTGTAGTCAAGGCCGGGCACAGTGACTCACACCTGTAATCCCAGCACTTTGGGAGGCTGAGACAGGAGGATGGCTTGAGCCCAGGAGTTCAAGTTTGTAGTGAACTGATCAAGACACTGAACTCTGGCCTGGGGAACAAAGCAAGACTCTGTCTCAGAAAAAAAAAAAAAAAAAGCAAGCACCAAGCTAAAATCAACACAGGACAGGAAATGAGAGCGTGGTGTCCAATCTGATTTCAAGGTTGAAGAAATAGTGACATGTCCAGCAGGCACACACACCCATTAGTAAATATATGTGCTTATTTAAGGATAAAGGAGGGCTGGGCATGGTGGCTCATGCCTCTAATCCCAGCACTTTTGGAGGCCAATGCTGGCGGATCGTCTGAGATCAGGAGTTCAAGACTAGCCTGGCCAGCATTGTGAAACCCCATCTCTACCAAAAATACAAAAATCAGCTGGGCTTGGTGGCACGCACCTATAGTCCCAGCTACTTGGGAGGCTGAGGCAGGAGAAGTGCTTGAACCCGGGAGGCAGAGAAAGACTCTGTTGCACTCCAGCCTGGGAGACAGAGGGAGACTCTGTTTCAAAAAGTAAAAATAAATAAAGAAAGAAAAACATTTTTATTTCCATCTATATGTATTTATGTGTATATGTAAACTGCTTCTTTATTACCAGAACACAAATACTTAGGTTGTTTGGATATAGCTATTTAGTAAACCCAACAGTTCAGGTTTGGGCTTGGGTTTGGTCCTGGGACACTTGAAAAATTGTTGAGACACTAAAGCTTCCATGAACTGAGAAAGATTGAGAACTTCTAGTCTATAGCTTTAATCAGAGCTCACTTTTATTAATTCTAAATTCCCTTTGTGAACTTTGATTCATTTTCTTTTCGGTAGCCTTAAGTTTTCTCTTGAGAACAAGCATTTAAAACTCGTTAAGTTTTTGTACCTCCATGTTCATAGCAGCATTATTCACAATAGCCAAAAGGTGGAAGCCACCCGTGTCCATCAATAGATGAACGGATACACAAAATGTGGTATGTATGTACCATGGACTATTTTTCAGTCTTAAAAAGGGATACAATTCTCACAACTTTGAAAACATTATGCTAAGTGAAATAAGGTAGGCACAAAAGGAGAAATACTGTATAATTCCACTTATATGAGGTACCTACAGTAGTCAAATTCAGAGAGACAGAAAGTGAAACGGTGGTTGCCAGGGGCTAGGAGAAGGGGGAGTGGAGAGTTGGTGTTTAAATGGGTGCAGAGATTCAATTCTGGAAGATGAAGAGCTCTGGAGATGGATGTTGATGGTGGCTGCACAACCATGTGAACATACTTAATGTTACTGAACTTTACAGTTAAGATGGCTAATATGGTAAATTTTACGTTACATATATTTCACCATAATAAAAATATATTTTTGAAACTCATGGACCACGGTCATGACTCTTAAGACATAAATTAAGATTCCCACCTACAGAGGGCGCTATTGACAGCTCCTAGTGGCATTCAGGGGCTGGGTGTGTGGAACTCACAACCGCCTGAAGCTCCAGCTTTTTCCGTCCCCAGCTATCTGCCTGTGCAACATTCCTCAGCCTTCCCACCTCTCTCTCACCCTTCTGAGACTTTTGCTGAGGTTTTCTTTTGTTTTTTTAAACTGCTGCTAACCAGAGGGAAACAGACCGGCTATATCCATGACTACCCCTCTTTTCTTCCTTCCAGGAGAGTCAAAGGCACTAAAGGAGCTAATGTGGCACCTACATACAAGATATCATTCAACCTCAGGAAGGAAAGATATTCTGACATATGCTACAACCGGGATGCACTCGAGGTCATGATGTTAAGTGAAATGAGCCAATTAATCCTGTATGATTCCACTGATACAAGCTACCCAGAGAAGTCAGATCCATAGAAACAGAAGTAGAGTGGTGGCTGCCAGGGCTGGGGAGAGGTGGGGATGGGGAGTTGGTGTGTAATGGGTGCAGAGCTTCAGTTTAGCAAAATGAAAAGAGTTCTGTGGATACAGGGTGGTGATGGCTGCACAAGAATGCAAATGTACCTAATACCGCTGAACTGTACACTTAAAAATGGTTAAAATGGGCCAGGCCCGGTGGCTCACATCTATAATCCCAGCACTTTGGGAGACTGAGGCAGGTGAATCTCTTGAGATCAGGAGTTCGAGACCAGCCTGGCCAACATGGTGAAACCCCGTCTCTACTAAAAATACAAAAATTAACCAGGCCTAGTGGCAGCACCTGTAATCCCAGCTACTCAGGAGGCTGAGGCAGGAGAATCACTTGAACCTGGGAGGTGGAGGCTGCAGTGAGACAAGATCATGCCACTGCACTCCAGCCTAAGCAACAGAGTAAAACTGTCTCAAAAAAAAAAAAAAGGTTAAAATGGTAAATTTTATGTTACATGTATTTTACCACACATGGGTGTGTGTGTGTGTGTGTGTGTGTGTGTGTGTGTGTGTGTGTGTGGTATCAGGTAGAGGAAATCCAGGCATGTCACAGAGGTCTCGGGGACAGGGGCGCTACTGGACGGAGGAAGAGGATGGGGGATGAGCCTGGCCTGAGCTGGCCAGAGGTGGGGAGGGAAGCGGGCATTCAGAAACCAGGGTTGAGGAGAGTGTCCTGCCAGTTCACAGGAAGAAGAACATAAGATTCTGGTGGAAAAGCCCATTCCAGTGTCCCACTAGAGCAGCGGTTCCCACCCTTTCTGGTACCAAGGACCAGTTTCCTTCTTTCTCTCTCTCTCTCTCTTTTTTTTTTTTTGAGATGGAGTTTTGCTCTGTCATCCAGGCTGGAGTGCAGTGACACAATCTAGGTTCACTGCAACCTCTGCCTCCTGGGATCAAGCAATTCTCCTCCTTCCTCAGCCAGAGTAGCTAGGACTACACTACCCTGCCCAGCTAATTTTGTATTTTTAGTAGAGACAGGTTTTCTCAATGTAGCCCAGGCTGGTCTTGAACTCCTGACCGCAGTTGATCCACCCACCTCGACCTCCCAAAGTGCTGGGATTATAGGTGTGAGCCACCACGCCCGACATGGAGACCAATTTTGTGGAAGACAGTTTTTTCAAAGATGGGGACTGCAGAGATGGAGATGGTTTTGGGATGATTCAAGTGCCTTCTATTTATTGTGCACTTATTTCTATTATTATTACATTGTGTTATATAATGAAATAATTATGCAACTCACTATTATGTAGAATCAGTGGGAGCCCTTAGCTTATTTTCCTGCAACTAGATGGTCTCATCTAGGGGTGATGGGAGACAGTGACAGATTACCAGGCATTAAAATCTTTTTTGGTTTTTTGTTTTTTGAGACGGAGTTTCACTCTGTCACCCAGGCTGGAGTGCAGTGGCATGTTCTCGGCTCACTGCAGCCTCCACTTCCTAGGTTCAAGCAATTCTGCCTCAGCCTCCTGAGTAGCTGGGATTACAGGCATGCACCACCACGCTTGGCTAATTTTTCTGTGTTTTTAATAGAGACCATGTTTCACCACATTTGGCAGGCTGGTCTCAAATTCCTGACCTTGTGATCTGGCTGCCTCAGCCTCCCAAAGTGCTGGGATTACAGGCGTGGGCCACCACGTCCAGCCTAGAGTCTTGTAAGGAGTATGCAACCTAGATCCCTCGCATGCGCAGCTCACAATAGGGTTCACACTCCTATGAGACTCTACTGCTGCCGCTGATCTGACAGGAGGCAGAGGCCAGGCAGTCATGTGAGCCATGGAGAGCATCTGTAAATACAAATGAAGCTTCTCTCACTTCTCTCACCAGTATGGTCCATGGCCCAGGATTGGGGACCCCTACACTAGAAGATCAGAGCTGCTGTCACTCCGAGGAACAAGTTGGAAGCTGTTTCCACCATTGTCTAAGAAGGCAAAGTGTGTTCAATCACAGAAATGTTCCTAAGAGTTCAAATTAAAACCAAACGCGGTGGCTTTCACGTGTAATCCCAGCACTTTGGGAGGCCAAGGTAGGTGGATCACTTGAGCTCAGGAGTTTGAGATCAGGCTGGCAACATAACAAGACCTCATCTCTACTAAATTTTTTTAAAAAATTAGCCAGATGTGGTGGTGTATGCCTGTGTTCCCAGCCACTCAGGAGGCTGCGGCAGGAGGATCATTTGAGCCCAGAAGGCTGGACAGCAGTGAGCTGTGATCGTGCCACTATACTTGAGCCTGGGCGACAGGGTGAGTGAGACTGTCTCAAAAACCAAACAAAACAGAATTTAAAAAAAATAAATTAAAACCAAAGACTATCTTATACCGAATAAAAAATAATATGCAAAGTCTATAAAATGATTACATTTATTGTCATGGCTACCCGTGTATGAAGCTTTTACTCTGACTGGTTTTTTTTTTTTTTTTTTGAGATGGAGTCTCCCTCTGTCACCCAGGCTGGAGTGCAGTGGCACGATCTCAGCTCACTGCAACTTCTGCCTACTAGGTTCAAGCAATTGCCCTGCCTTAGCCTTCTGAATAGCTGGGACTATAGGTGCGCACCACCATGCCCGGTTAATTTTTGTATTTTTATTAGAGATGGGTTTCACCATGTTAGCCAGGCTGTTCTCAAACTCCCGATCTCAGGTAATCCACCTGCCTTGGCCTCCCAAAATGCTGAGATAACAGGTGTGAGCCACTGCACCCAGCCCTGACTGGCTCGTTAAGCTGTAAACTCCATCACAATCCGCAACACAACTACCGGTCATGGGAGAGCTGGGATTTGAATCTTTGAGCTCTGACCACAGAGCCCACACCAATAACCACTGCCCTCTACCATGACCCGGCGAGCTTGGCTTAGCAGAATCAGAGCTGCTTCTTTCTAACGTTCTAGGGAGTTTCCTTCCTTCAGCACACTTTCTTTAATGATGGCAGAGCACTGGGTTGGAAGAGTGCCTGGTCCCCAGATGGAAGGGAGGAGCAGCAAGGAGGGTGAAGAGAGGGAATGGGGGTTTCTGCTCTTTGTTCCCAGGTAGAGCTCAGGCTGGCCCGGCTCCCTGTAGCATTTGCTGAAGGCAGCAGGTCACTGGCATCTCAGGGCTTCTGTTGAAACCAGTACCTTCCTGCCTTCCTTGATGGGGAAAAGGTGCCTGCTCCCTCCAGGCTGGAAGCCATGATGTACTCCAGAAACTGAGTGTACCACTTAGAACACTTGGGAAGTTCCCACACTGAAAAATTCCCATGGTGGTTTTGTTTGTTTGTTTTGTTTTGTTTTGTTTGAGACGGAGTCTTGCTCTGTCACTCAAGCTGCAGTGCAATGACACCATCTCCACTCACAGTAATCTCCACATCCCAGGTTCAAGTGATTCTCCTTCCTCAGCCTCCCAAGTAGCTGGGACTGCAGGCGTGCACCACCACTCCTGGCTAATTTTTGTATTTTTTTTATAGAGACGAGGTTTCTCAATGTTGGCCAGGCTGGTCTTGAACTCTTGATTTCAAGTGATTCTCCCGCCTTAGCCTAAAAGTGTTGGGATTACAGGTGTGGGCCACTGCACTTGGCCTTAAAAATTTCCCATGAATCCGAATTCAATCATTCACAAGGCTTCGAAAACCTCCAAGAGTTTGCATGTGCTACATTCTTCTTTTACAAAGACAATGAATCATGTACAAACAAATAGCATATGCAAAAGATACATGAGAATATGTATTTAAGAAAACATTCAGAAATGAAAAGAATCAGCATGGATTTAGCCTGATATTTTGAAATCCTATATCTATTTTAAATAGGCTATGGGGTTTCAGAGCCAGCATGGACTTTAGTATTCAATCTTTTCATTTTGTGGCTGTGAAAAAGTGAGAGGCAGGGAGGTCAAGTGTCTCTGTGGATCTCTGTCTCAATGGCAGAGCTGAGACTTGACTGGAGGTCTCCTAAATGGCTATTTGAATACAAGTTGACACTCTTGGATGAGATGCCTTTGACCTTGGATGGGCTGTCAGCACAGACATCAGTTGACTGCTATGCACATATTCTTAAAGACCTCCTTCTGGCTGGGTGCGGTGGCTCATGCCTGTAATCTCAGCACTTTGGGAGGATGAACCTGGGCCAGGAGTTGAAGACAAGCCTGACCAACATGGTGAAACACCGGCTCTACTAAAAATACGAAAATTAGCTGGATGTGGTGGTCCGCGCCTGTAATCCCAGCTACTTAGGAGGCTGAGGCAGGAGAATCACTTGAACCGAGAAGGCAGAGGTTGCAGTGAGCCAAGATCACACCCTCCAGCCTGGGCAACAGAGCGAGACTCCAACTCAGAAAAAAACAAAACAACAGCAACCCAAAAAACCCTCCTTTTGCAGACTTTGGGGCCAAATCTTCCCACTTTCTAGTGCATTGTGGCTTTTGCAGTCCTCACCAAGCAGGCTCCTTGCTATTGATGTGGCTCTGTGGTGCCAGCTCTAGAAACAAACCACCATTTGTTGCTTTCTAAAAAAAAGCCTTTTAACTCCAGACGACATTCGGCCTGTCTCTCCTGAGCTGAAAGATTCGTTTCTTTGAGGTTTCCAAATGGTAGCTTATGTCAGCCCACTTGTTGGAAGCCAAAAACCTCACCTCGATGGCCCAAGTGAGAGAACATGACTCAAGGTTGCAGTGCAAGTGCGAAGCACATAAACATCTCCCATAATAGGCTTGGAGGCAGGGCACGGTGGCTCAAGCCTGTAATTCCAGCACTCTGGGAGACCGAGGCGGGTGGATCACCTGAGGTCAGGAGTTCAAGACCAGCCTGGCCAACATGGTGAAGTCCTGTCTCTACTAAAAATAGCACAAACTTAGCTGGGTGTGGTGGTGCACACCTATGATCCCAGCTACTCAGGAGGCTGAGGCAGGAGAATCACTTGAACCCGGGAGGCAGAGGTTGCAGTGAGCCAAGATCGTGTCACTGCACTCCAGCCTGGGCAACAGATCAAGACTCCACCTAAAGAAAACATAAGGCTTGGATATGGCAGAGGTTGGGAGAAAAGTAGCTAGAATCTCAAGGAAGAAGGAAAACAGAGGTGAAATGTGGAGCTGAGAAGAAGGTGCAGGAATTGCTTTAAAAGAAAACAAAGAGGCAGGAAAAAAGACCTGTAATTCATGATGTCCTGTAAAGGCTGCCTCTTGCACACACGGAATGAATGCTGTGACTACAGAGGCACTTTTCAAACTTGTACAAGTAGGTGCAAGATTGCCCAATGGTGCCATTGCTTAGAAAAGAAACCTTTTATTTCACCTCCATCTAGTTGCTGTGCCTTTGCAGTGTAAGAGGGCTTCAAGTCTTGGCTTGGATGGTCTGCATGACTTTGTGCCCTCAGTATCCCCATCCGAGAAATGAAGAGTCCTGTTGTACCTGGGCCAGCTTCATATGACCTGAGCAATCACTCAGGGCCCTGTGCTCAAAGCATTAGCTACGCTTGGTTTAATGCTCTGCTATCATCATCCTGGAATTCTTAATACATTTTGAACAAGGTGCCCCACCTTTTCATTTTGCACTGGTCCGGTAAATGACACAGTTAGTCCTAGTTACTACCCATCTCGAAGGGTTGTTGTGAGTATTAATATTTTGGAAACTCTTTATTATTTGGCTCACCATTCATCATTCACTTTAATTCCAGCTCCCACAACTGTGCTGAATTACCAAGTGGCTATGACTGTTTTTATTATTCAAATTCCATCACAGTAGAAAGCATTTAAGAAAACTGCCTAGATGGAAAAGATGACTTATCTCCTGACCCCAGATTGATTTCACAAGGTTCACCCCTCTTTGAAGCATATATTCCTTTCCCCACTTTTCTGTCCTATGAGTTGTTACAGTGCCTCGGAGTTTAGGTATTTGACCCACAAAGTTCTCAGAAAAGGGTGGGGTCCAGAGAGAAAGATATCTCAGCAATTTAGTTTTCTTGCAAGATTCCAAAATTCTTAAAGAGAGAAGATTAGGACCAAAATCTTCTGATTTAATGGTGAGGGAAGCCAGGGCGATGTCCTTCAGACTCCTCTCATAGCCCACGGCCGCCCGGTCACATTGTGCTGTCCCCCTGCCTCCTAAACATCTTTCCATTGCGGCCACTACTCCCCTTCTCTCTGGGTGTACAACAAGCATGTCAGCCCAAGCACAGCCACACACCCCTGACTACTGCACAACCTCCCTCACCACAGCCATCTCCCCAGACACGCTTTTTTTTTTTTTTTTTTTTTGAGATGGGGTGTCGCTCTGTGTCACCCAGGCTGGAGTGCAGTGGTGCTATTTCGGCTCATTGCAACCTCTGCCTGCTGGATTCAAGCTATTCTCTTGTCTCAGCCTTCCGAGTAGCTGGGATTACAGGCATGCGCCACCACACCTGTCTAATTTTGTATTTTTAGTAGAGACAGGGTTTCTCCATGTTAACCAGGCTGGTCTTGAACTTCTGACCTCAGGTGATCCACCCGCCTCGGCCTCCCAAAGTGCTGGGATTACAGGGGTGAGCCACCGCGCCCAGTCAGCACAGACTCTTTTGTTGTTGTTGTTGTTTGATTTTTAAAAATAGCTTTATTGAGATATAATTCACATACCATCTTATTCACCCATTTAAAGTGTGCCACTCAAAGATTTTTGGTATATGACATTATTCATTTTTTAAAGCTGTGCTAAATATATATATAATACAATTTGCCATTTTAACCATTTTAAGGGTATAATTCAGTGGTATTAATTGCATTCAAAATTGTTGTACAATCATCACCATTATTTCCAGAACTTTTTCATCACTCCAAATAAAAACTCAGTACCCATTAAGCAATAATTCTCCATCTCTCTCCCCCCAGCTCCTGGTAACCTCAATTCTACTTTCTTTTTCTATAAATTTTCCTGTTCTAGATATTTCATATAAGTGAAATCATGGGACATTTGTCCTTTTGTGTCCCGTTTACTTCACTTAGCATAATGTCTTCAAGGTTCATCCATGTTTTAGCATGTATCAGAACTCCATTCCCCTTTATGGTTGACTAACATTCTTTTTTTCTCTCTCTCTCTTTTTTTTTTTTTATTTTATTTTTTATTTTTTAATTTAATTTTTTTTTTTTTTAAATATGGGGTCTCACCGTGATGGCCAGGCTAGTCTTGAACTCCTGACCTCAGGTTGATCCACCCACCTCAGCCTCCCAAAGTGCTAGGATTACAGGCGTGAGCCACCGCGCCCGGCTTTTTTTCTCTCTTTTTGAGACAAGGTCTTGATCTGTCACCAGGCTGGAGTGCAGTGGTGTGATCTCGGCTCACTGCAGACTCTGCCTTCCTGGTTCAAGCAATTCTCCTGTCTCAGCCTCCCGAGTAGCTAGGACTACAGGTACACACCACCACACCTGGCTAATTTTTGTATTATTAGTAGAGACGGGGTTTCGCCATGTTGGCCAGGCTGCTCTCAAACTCCTCACCTCAAGTGATCCGCCCACCTCGGCCTCCCAAAGTGCTGGGACTACAGGCATGAGCCACTGTGCCCAGCAAAGTTCCATATTTCGTTTATTTATTCATCCATTGAGATTGTTTCCATCTGATGGCTCTTCTAAATAATGCTGCAAGGAATATTGGTGCACAAGTATCTGCTTGAGTCTCTGCTTTCAGTTATTTGGTGTATGTACTTCCAGGACCTGCTTTGACTCCTCCAATCCATTCACACTCAGCAGCTGAGAATGACTTTTTACCAACACACATCCAATCACATCACTTTGGTACTTAGAGTTCTTTACTGGCTTAAGATAAAAGATGGAAGTGCTCACCAAGGATTTAGGATCATGATGGAAATGCTCACCAAAGTCTCCAGGGCCCTGAGCTCTGTCCTGCTGATTTCCAAGTGCTCTGGCTCTTCCCTTTGCTCTGCTCTAGCTGTCTAGACTTTTCCCCATCCTTCGAGAAAGCCATGCTCCTTTTGGGTTTCAACATGCTGGTCCCTTTTTCTACAATGTTCACCCTCCCCCCGCACCCGGGTTTTGCTAGTTTCTGCTTGGCCGACTCATCCTATCTTTCTCATCCATCTTGCCTTAAAATGCTCTGAACAACTCCCTTCCTCCCTCGGGTTCAGCTCCTCCATTACCGGCTTCTGCTCCCATGGTTCCTGTCTTTCGTGACTGTCTGTTCACTGGGCATTACTGTCCAATGTCTGTCTTCCCTGCTGTAATAATAACTGTATGCATTCATCCACTGGATTTGCTTCCATCTTTTGGCCATCATAAATAATGCTGCAATGAATATTGGTGAGCAAGTATCAGTTTGAGTCTCTGCTTTACCAGATAGGAAAGCCTGGGGATGCCGTCGCAGTCGGTAACAGTTCCCTCTTAGACATCTGGAAGCCAGTGCAGACCCACAGGGCAGTGCTGCCCACTCCCAGGACTTGGGGAGCATGGTTGCTTCCCTGTATCAACACTGCCAGTCACTAGTGTAGAACCTGGCACACGCTGATACCAATTCATGTCTAAACTGGATGAATCAACAGATAGAGTGGAAAGTACAGGAAGGACCTGAGTTTTGGACAAACGTTACTTACCCTGTGGTTCCTAAGTGCTGGGCATCCTTACCCACACTCCCAGCCTCAGTTTCCCTATCCTAGAGAGTACACACTAATATTTGTGTTCAAAGGATATTGTGGAGGTTGTTTTTACTTAACATTTTAATGTAGATTTTAAAAATCATTATGCCTGGCAGACTGGGCCTCACTTGATAAACAATGATGTTTAGCATTTAACACACCTTTCCCCAGGCTGGAAGAAGGGGCTGAGATCTCAATTCGGTGACCCAGCCCCTGCCGGAGCACTGGGTGGTACCTAATGCCATCCGTCCTTCCGGGATCTTTGCGGTCCACCTCTGAGAGGGTCCCACGGGGGCCCTCAGGGGCATTTACTTTCTCCAGGCCTCCCAGCCACACTCGGAGGCGTTCGCATCTCTGGAGCCCGCCAGGCAGTGCGTCCGGCCCCGCCCTGGGCCTCATTATCTACGTTTCCGCGTCACGCCCGCCGCGAACTTGGCAGGCCCTCCAGCGGTGTTCGGGAACACTGTGTGCCTAGCGCCAGCCCGCCCGCCCGGCCCTCCTCCCTCCCGCCGGCCCCACGCACTTCGTGGGGTTTGGGTCGCCGGGCCCCAGGTGCCCGCACCTGGCACTTGTCCTCGATACCGTTGAGTTGGGGCCACGCAGGCCACTGGCTGGGCATCCAAACGTGGGTCACCCGGCGCACAGTCTAGAGATTCAGAAAGATGCTGTGGCCCACTTTAAAACAAAGCCCAATTATTAGCGCTCGGCGGCTGTTTGCGCCGGTCCAGTGTCAGATCCCCCAGGGCTGCGGACAACCAGTACCCAAAGTAAGCCGAGCCGGAGCAAAAGAGCCCGGCTCCGGAGCCATTTGACTGGTGTTGAGACCTCCAGCTCGTGGCCGTCCTGGCTGCGAGAGCTTGGGCACCGCGCCGGGGCTCAGTCTCCTGTTCTGTGAAATGGCGATAACTGTGCGTGCTGGGTGACTGCACGTGGGGCGCGGCAGGTGGCGGGGATGGTAGCGCTGCGATCCCACGCCTCCAGGACCCCACCTTCCCGCGGCCCCAGATCGGCCCCGCCCCAGGGGCGCCCCAGCGGCACGCGCGGCGCTGGCTCCAAAGTGCGTCACGGGCACCGGCCGCGCTCCTTCTGCCGCCAGAGCGAGGCTGGCACCGGGCCAGCGCGGGCAGGGCCACGGGTGCCTGGCTGTCTCCCGGGCGTGGAAGGCGCTCAAGGTGCGCGGCCTGGGACGCGCTACTGGGGGCGCCCTCCGCGGCGGGTAACGCGCCAGGGACCGGCCAGGACAGCGGAGGGGCGCGCGAAGGCTGCGCTTTTCCTACGGCCCCCCTCGCTTCCTCCCGCACGGCGGCAGCGGAGATTTCCTCTCGGGGAAACTACGCGGATCCTTTTCGGGGCTCCTCGCCCCGCCCCAGTTCTCCGCCCCCTCCCCTTTGCTGGGGCGCCTGGGCTGGCCCGCGCAGGGGTGGAGGCTCGGGCAGCCTGGGCCGGGAGGCGGCGGGGGGCCGCGGAGCCGCTGGCCATAGATTCGCCCCGCCATGTGACGCCGTCCTTAGCCCTGCGACCCCCCGCGCGTCCCGGGCCTGGGCCCGCACCCCACCGCGCCGCGCACCATGCTCCTGCCGGGACCCGCGAGCCCGCCGTCCGCGCCCCAGCCCGCTCAGCATCCCGGCCTCCGCAGGCAGGTAGAGCCGCCGGGGCAGCTCCTGCGCCTCTTCTACTGCACTGTGCTGGTCTGCTCCAAGGAGATCTCAGCGCTCACCGACTTCTCCGGTAAGAGCGCCCTCCGTGGCTGTGCGCCCCCCGCACTGCGCAGCGCCCAGGTGAGCCCTCGCCTGGGGGCAGCCGCCCCTGCGGGGACGGCCGGATAGGATTAAAGTTGAGGCGTGCTCACAGACACTTGTCTTATCTGGTGTGAGCCCTTGGCATATAGGTAGCTGAGAGTGAAGTGGCGACAGCGAATGCCACTTCCAAGAAGGAAGGGTGTGTAATATATTTAGAGTTTCTCGCCCTGCTATTGACCTCGTCAGTTTCCTAGCATTAGGGGACCCAGTCCTCATCCAAGCCCGTTCTCTGGAGGCTCCTTAAACTGAGCTCTGTGCCGCGCCCAGCGCCGTAAAATACACGTGTTGTGGTCGGAGGCGTTGCACTGGGTTTGCCACTCGCGTAGCCCGTTTGCCCATGTAAGGAGACTAACCCAGGGGACCCCTGACCTCGAGTCCATATTGGCAGGTAGAAAGGAAGCCTGCGGAGACTGGAGGTCTGGTGGAAGGGCAGTGAGGAATGAGGAGACCCTTAGATAACAGAGAGGAGTCTCTCTGCCAAAGTGTACGAGCGTCCACCCTCTCCAATTCCAGTTTCCCGCTCCCGAGTAAACTAGGAGGCTTTTCTTTTCGGGTACCGTGATCCAGGCTCCCGCAGCAGATATCAGACAGTTCTAAGCTTACTTGTGTGACTGACGCCCCATAGTGAAAGAGATTTCTAAGTTGACGATAAGCCATAGGAATACATGCTTATGTTAGCGCTGCAATTGCTTAAGGTAACACGTCCTTGCAACTGAAACAGACCTGGATCTCCCTCTGGCAAGGCTGGAAGCCTTCAGCCTTCCCCAGCCCAGCTCAGGAAGCAGCTCTGAGGCCCACAGTCCTCCTTCTCCAGGGATCTGCCAAGTTCAGGCTTTGCACAATCAGTTCCTATTGGATCCTGCAGTGCAGGAGTCTTTTGCAACATAATCGTGGTAAACTGAGTCCTCCTCGGTCCTGTTTGTGCAGTAGACTAGTACACAGCAAAGAACAAGGGCAAACCAGAAGTTGAGTTGGGTTTCTAGTTTACTTAACAGAGAATGTCATTGTTAGTGGAGAGCCTTTAGGTCAGAGGTTCTTTGTTTTGAATATGTAATATCAAGGCAGTATTCCTGCCTAGCAAAGGAAGCCAAGATATGCCTATTTGGCAAGCCACCCATGGCCCTTAAAATCAAGCATCCCAGGATCAGAACTCTGTGGTAAGTGTTCTGGGGAAATGCATCAGGCTTTTCAAGTGCTATTAACCTTTTTTTTTTGTACTAGAACTTTCGTGGCTGCTAGAAAAGCTCTGTTATTCGCTGACTTGAGCTATGGAAAGCAGTTCTAAGTTCAGCCACCATCTAGCTCTGATTTCTAAGGAAAGAATGGAAAGCCGACAAGCGTTTTTGTGTGTGTGATGTCATTGCAACAGAACAAATATTGCTTTAGGCAAATTGCAGCGTAACCATTAGATTGTTTTCACAGATTAGAGACACTTAGAGTTTTGTTGCTTTAGGGAAGCAGTTGCAATACTTGAAACAGTCTATAGATTACCACCCAAGTTTGGAATTGTCTGTATCTAGCAACTGTTACATACAGTGGAGTTGAGCTATCAAACAGGGAGGCTATATCCTTAGTAAAATGAATGATTGGATACATGTTATTCTAAATAGTATAAACCGTAAAAGGTCTTTCCTTCTGCTTTCCCTGCGAACTTGAATTCCAGGGTTTCAAACTCCCTGAGCCAGCAGTAGGTGGGGATATTACTACCTAGAACCAGCTCCCATTTTTTTTCTCATCAGTGATGCTCTCTAGAGATCTGAAGATTGGGGAGAATGTGTCAGGAAGCCTTTTGGGGAGAAGAAAAGAAATATAATGTCCTCCCAAACCACTGATGTACTTAAGTTTAAACATTAATTCTATATTGTGTGACGTTGGGGAAATATTAGAAAAATCTCAGGGAGAAAGTTTGTTTACCAAAGTTAGCTCATTTGACTTGAAATTTAACCTAAAGGTTTTAGGGAACCCCCCCACAAATTCCTAAGCTCCAAAGATGGCCATCTGATTGTTCGGTTCAGTGTTTTAGCTGACGTGAACCTCCTGTGGCCTCAAAGCTTGCTGCCTGTGTTCCTGGGACAGTCGGTCCTGTTCCTTTTTATGAACTTCAAGGAGTGCACAGAAACCAAATCTGAGGCCTGTAAAGATCCTCCCCCACAGAGACTGATCACAATAACCAGGGCTAGAGAAAAGTGTTTGACAATGCAGATACTTGCCTGTTTTTCTAAATAAGGGGAACATCAAAAACTAGCAGAGGATCGAGGAAACTTGGGACCCCTCTGCCTTGTGAAGGAGGAGGGAGGATGGTGTATCCATGTGAAAGAAAGTGCCAGAATGTCAGGGGTCCCAGCCATTGTCTGTACAATATAACCCCTCCTCTCCCCCCAGGAGATTAGCAGTGCAGAGTTTTGGAAAGTTCCTTAAGCCTTTCTCTTCTTTGCAGCTCTTCCTTGAGCCTTTTCCTTGGGCTGTCAGCTGGTGTAGTTTTCCTGGGTCATTGATTTTTTTGCCCTTGGGGATTCCAGCATCGATCTCACTCTTAATAAGCCAGAGGCAGCATCGTGGTCCCCTCCTCCTCCCCCTCCATGCTCGTGACTTGTTCTAATCACCTCCAAGCCTGCTGGTAAACAGGCTCCCCAAACACCCACTTCTCTCTCATCCCCAAAGATTTTGAGATGCTGCCAGCAGCCACTGGGAGGCTATCATCACTGCATTAAAAATGAATCCCAGCGAAGGCAAGAGAAGTTCATGCAAAATTAGTGCCTCTGATCCTTAATCTCATACTCAAATGTGCTTGGCTTTCATCCACTTTCCTCTTTGGGATGGAGGTCTGTTCATTTGACTGCATTCTCAAATTGAGGATTTGGCTTGAGATGTCCAAATTCATCATAGACTTAAAACAAACTCCAGAAGTAGAATGCCATGCCCATGGTCTTTGTTCAGAGAACGAGACAGGGAGCTGGAGCTTGAGGATGAGTGCTGAGAGGAGGGAGGCGAGCCCTCTTGAGTAGCAGCCATAAAAAGCAGGGGATCCTGTACATTTTTGCCTCACTTTAAAGCATGGTGTTTCAGTTTGTCTCTTGTATTTAGTTTGTGATGGTCCCATAGTACTTGGTGATTTATGTATTTATTTATTTATTTTTAATTTTGAGGATTTCGTTTAATTTGTGCTGTTTCTCTGCTGATGGAAAGCTGGGTATTCCCTCTCCTTCCTACTTCTTTGCTTTCTCTCCTTTTCCTTTTCTTTTTTTTTTTTTTTCTTTTTTTTCTTTTTGAGGCAAAGTCTCACTCTGTCGCCCAGGCTAGAGTGCAGTGGTGCAATTTCTGCTGTCACCGCTGCCTCCTGGGTTTAAGTGATTCTCCTGCCTCAGCCTCCCAAGTAGATGGAATTACGGGCACCCACCACCACGCCAGCTAATTTTTGTATTTTTAGTAAAGACAGGATTTTGCCATTTGGGCCAGGCCGGTCTTGAACTCCTGACCTCAAGTGATCCACACTCCTTGGCCTCCCAAAGTGAGCACTGGGATTACAGGCGTGAGCCACCGCATCCAACCTCTCCTTTTCTTTTTCTTTCTTTTTCTCCAAGAAGTTCAAAGTGATTGATGGGCTTATAGTAGAGACGGGGAGGAAGGAAGGAAAGGAAACGATAGAAAATTGTTCTGGTTCCCACTTGAATTCCTCGGGAACTCCTGCCTTTGGACAAAGTAGGCTTGACGATATGTCTCCACATTTGGTTTTGCCCTAGGGCATGCAGTGGTGAATGTGAGAAGGAGGAGGGACAGGGGATGGGAAACAAGGAGAGTGGGGCAGCCTTTAAGGGCTTCCTTGTACCCAAATGTCCCCAGACCTCAAAGAAAGGTCACTGTATAATAGAAGTGTCATTGTTTTTTAATGGAGTCATGCTCTGCTGCTCAGGCCAGAGTGCCGTGGCTGTTCACAGGTGCTGTTATAGTGCACTGCAGCCTCGAACTCCTGGCCTTAAGTGATCCTCCTACCTCAGCCTCCTGAGTAGCTGAGCTTACAGGTGTGCAACACCCCACCTGGCCTGGGCCGGTATTCTCCCTGCCATTGGTAGCCCAAGTGAGCATTAAGTGGTACTTGGTACCAGATTGTATTAGTTTGCTAGGGCTGCTGTAATAATGTACTACAGACTGGGTGGCTTACACAAGGAACATTTATTTTATCACAGTTCTGGAGGCTAGAAGTTCAAGATCAAGGTGTTGGCAGAGTTGGTTTCTTCTGTGACTGATCTCCTTGCCTTGTAAATGGCATCTTCCTGCTGTATTTTCACATGGTCTTCCCTCTATGTGTGTCTGTGTCCTAATCGCCTCTTCTTACAAGGACATCAGTCATATTGACCTAGACTCATTCAAATGATCTCAATGTAGTCACCTATTTAAAGGCCCTGTCTCCAAATACTGTCATAATTCTGAAGTATTAGGATTCCAACATGAATTTTAGTGGGATGCAGTTCACTTTGGGAGGCCAAGGTGGGTGGATCACTTGAGATCAGGAGTTCGAGACCAGCCTGGCCAAAATGATGAAAGCCTGTCTCTACTAAAAACACAAAAATTAGCTGGTGTGGTGGTGGGTGCTCCTAATCCCAGCTACTTGGCAGGCTGAGGTAGGAGAATCACTTAAATCTGGGAGCCAAAAACATTTGCAGCCCAATAAATAAACCTGACTGGTAGCTCTTTATTTCACTGGCCAGGACTTCCAGGGTATAGAAATACGGTAATTCAATTGATCTTGGGAGCCTCGAGGTGGGAACTCAGTATTGATGGACACTGTTGTTCATTTTGGAGAGGCTGAACCTTGTTGTTTGCTTTCAGATAAGCATTGGGTCTCAGCCCTGGCAGCACAATAAAATCACCTGGGAAGACCAATGTATATATATATATGGACATTCAGGCTGCACCCCAAGACTTCTGATGTAACTGGCCCTACTCACTGGTCGCTTCTTGAAGACTCCCCAGGCAATTTTAATGTACAGCTAGAGTCGAGGACCACACCTCTGGAGTTCAGAGGGGACGGTGACCTCTTGCCCATCCATCAGTTCATCCATGGGCACAGATTGTGGCTGCGTGTCCCCTTCACCCCTTACCCTAGGGCTTATCACCAGGGAGACTAGGACTGTACCTCCCCAGCATATCAGCACCTCCCAACACAGACACCTGTGCACACACACCCACACAAACACACACATGTACACACCCTTCCCTCTACATGTTGTTATGCCTCAGTCACATCATCCTTTTTATTCAAGACTTATCTTTACTTTGAAAAAATTTATGGAGTGAAAAGCCAGCTCGTAACTAAAGAAACACAAACCCAATGACCGAAGGAGTTGTCTAGAGGCCACAGAAGAAAAGAAATGAATAGCCAGTGTCTGAATCTGCTCATCTGTTTCCATGGAAAGTGACTACATCTGAAAAGTTTTCTGCTGGCTCTTTTGGTGGCAGAGAAGAATTTTGGCTTGCAAGTGGTCCCTGTTATTGATGGCTTTTGTCTCCCAGGTGCTTTACTGGAAAGGGCAGCCTAGCAGCAGTTTCAGGGAAGAAACAGAAAGGAAGAGGGTAAAAGTTAATTGAGCTTAGTTTTATCTGAGTTCATCCTCGTAGCAACTCTGTGAGTCCTGATCAGGACTGGTCTCATTTGCAGGTGAGAACTCAGCCTCAGAGAAGGTAACGAACTTGCTCAAGACTACCCAGGTAGGGAGCAGAGCTGAGGCAGGCTCCAGCACCAAGGCTGCCAGAGCACAGGGATGGGGCCAGGCTGCAGTCTTCACCTGCAAGGGCGTTGAGGGTAGGAAGGAGCAAGGTGCCACAATTTGCCTAACCTTTCTGGATAGTTCATAGGGTGATCACTGCCGTTTCATGTGCCTTCGGACTAGACTGACCTTTTCCTACCCTTATCTCACCATCATTTCATCACAGTCCTTCCAAAGTGGGTGCACTGACAGAGTGGTCCAGTGGGGTAGGAGAAAAATGTTAGAGCTTCTGTTCTTGCCTATCGGCTTTTCCATCTTAACAATAAATGGAATTAAGTTTTGCTTATAATTAACATGAAATTGACAGAACAACATGTAATTTACAAATAAGTGTGCATGTATTGGAGGTGTGTTCTCAAAATGTTTTTGCTGATGGAATTCATGATGTTTTTTATAATATTTTTTGTCAGTAATGATTATTATTTTTTACAACTTTTATTTTAGGTTTGGGGGTACATGGGAAAGTTTGTTACATAGATGAGCTCATGAGTTAAAAATTTGGAGGTCACTGATTTTCACAGCCATCTTGTTGGCTTAGCACCTTTATAATTTTTAGAAAGGGCAGGGCATGGTGGCTCATGCCTGTAATCTCAGCACTTTGGGAGGCTGAGGCGGGTGGATCACTTGAGGTCAGAAGTTCGAGACCAGCCTGGCCAACATGGTGAAACTTTGTCTCTAGTAAAAATCAAAAAAATTAGTTGGGTGTTGTGGCAGGCACCTGTAATCCCAGCTGCTCAGGAGACTGAAGCATGAGAATCATTTGAACCTGGGAGGTAGAGGTTGCAGTGAGCTGAGATTGTTCACTGCACTCCAGTCTGGGCAGCAGAGTGAAAACTCTGTCTCAAGACAAAAAAATTTTTTTTCTAAAGGCACCACTTTGAGGGTAATGTACAGAGAGAGAACAATCGCTCCCTTGTTACCCACCCCTATTGTCTGACTTGCCTACTGCTCTCCCCAGCTCCATAACTGCTAATAAAATTTAGAGGTCAGATTTGAATCCAGTACCTATCAGGTTTTAAATATCCACACTGATGGCCAGGCACTGTGGCTCATGCCTGTAATCCCAACACTTTGGGAGGCCAAGGCGGGTGGATCATTTGAGGTCAGGAGTTTGAGACCAGCCTAGCCAAAATGGTGAAACCCTGTCCCTACTAAAATTACAAAAATTAGCCGGGCATAGTGGTATACACCTGTAAACCCAGCTACTCAGGAGGCTGAGGCAGGAGAATCACTTGAACCCAGGAGACGGAGGTTGCAGTGAGCCAAGATTGCACCACTGCACTCCAGCCTGGGCAACAGAGCAAGACCTTGTCAAAAAAAAAAAAAAAAAAAAAAAAATCCATACTGTTGTTGAAGCTGAGCAATGGACCAAGAAGGTAGGAGTTGGGTTGGGGCAGGGGGCGTTTCTGAAGTTTTATGATACTTTGTCACTATTTTAATGAAGCTGGTGTTTTTGTACCTTCTGGAAGGAAATGGTTTCTTATAATAACATAAAGCCTAGAGTCACGAAGATTTTAGTACTGCAAGGAGAATCTCGGATTGGAAAGGCAGCTGACAAAGTGATTCTGGTGTCTTCTGAGTTTCCCCTTTCCCCTTGTGTTATGTCGTTCTGCCACCCCTTTAGCTGGCTCCCACGTGTGCATCACCAGGTCAGCAGAGGCAGTGACTTCTTTACTTTGTTTCCTTCAGCACAAGTAAGAGAAGCTGATGAGTTAAATACTTTTTAGAGTTTAAAAATTTTTATTTTTATCTTTTTTTTTTTTTTTTTTTTAAGATGGGGTTTCACCATATTGGTCAGGCTGGTTTCAAACTCCTGACCTCAGGTGATCTGCCGACCTCAGCCTCCCAAAGTGCCGGGATTACAGGCATGAGCCATTACACATGGCTGAGTTTTAAAATTTTTTACGGCCTGGCCCACATGGTGAAAACCCCATCTCTACTTAAAATACAAAAATTAGCTGGACTTGGTGGTGGGTGCCTATAATCCCAGCTACTCGGGAGGCTGAGGAAGGAGAATTGCTTGAGCCTGGGAGGCAGAGGTTGTGGTGAGCCAAGATCACGCCATTGCACTCCAGACTGGGCGACAGAGCGAGACCCTGTCCCAAAAAAAAAGGAAAAAAATTATTTTTTACTTCTGAGTTAGGGTCTCACTTTGTCACCCAGGCTGGAATATAGTGGTGTGTTCACGGCTCACTGCAGCCTCAACCTCTGGGGCTCAAGCTATCCTCCTACCTCAGTACCTCCTAGTAACTGGGACTATAGTCACATGCCACCATACCTAGCTAACTTTTTTGGCATTTTTCTGTAGAGACAGGGTCTTACTATGTTACTCAGACTGGTCTTGAACTTCTGGACTCAAGAGATCCACCCACCTCGGCTTCCCAAAGTGCTGGGATTACAGGAGTGAGCCACTGGACCTGGCCCTAAAAATAATTTATTAAGCACATACAGTACTCTAAGCCAGACACTGTTCTAAGAGCTTCATGTTAACTCATGTAGTCCTCCCAATTGTAGCTATAAAGGAGATGCTAGTATAAAAAGTTCAAGAAATAGAGGCAAAGAGAGGTTAAGTAACTTTTGGGGATTCAAATCCAGGTAGCGTTTCTAATACTAAGGGAAGAAAAGAAAATAAATTACATGTAGTTTAAAGCAGTGGCACTGCTGTCATGTTGATTGTTTCATCTACAAGAGCCAGATCTTTCCCAGGACTTATAAGTAATGTCCATTTCTTGTCCTGTTTAAAGATAGTACCATCTAGCCCTAAAGAACTGATTATAGAATTGGGTCTGTAATTTGTTTCTGGACATTGGTGTTCTGAAACTATTTCCCCAGCAAAACACCTAGAAATGCTGAATAAAACATAAGAAACATCTTTTAATGTATAAGTAGTGAGTGATTAAATATAAGAAATATCCAGGAAACAAAAATGAAGAGAGAATAGAGAACTAGGGATGGTAGCTGGTGCTAACCCTATGGCTACGTTGGAGTTACTTAATGGTCTTGACAATGAAGATTTAACAGGTGCCTGAGTGCAGGCGATAAGGCATTAGACCAATGTGAAGTGAGGAATTGGAATAAAGACCTCTATATAAAGCCAGGACCTTGAAAGCCTAAACCTTCATTCAAAGGTGATGCAAAATAAATCAGCCTTCTTATAAAGAAAGATGACAAGGAAACTTGCCTTAGCCTGGGCTCAGGATTGGAGAAGAAAATAATGTCTCTTGAGAAGGTATAACCCAAATTCTGCCTTTTGGGGAGTCTGAGTTTTGAATTCATATTACCTTACTAGGAAACCCAAGCTAAGGAACTAATAAAGTTGTCCCATGACACCTGGCAAAAATAAACACATAGACACCGCCTGCATGGGAACATCATCAATATAGGCCCATCTATAGATTCCTATAGCTCATTAGGATCAAACAATTCAAAATTACATTATACAAGCAGTAGTCAGCAGAAATGACACAGTTCTTAAGAAATAAAAGAGGGAACCTAGGGCTGGGCATGGTGGCTCATGCCTGTAATCCCAGCGCTTTGGGGGGCTGAGGCAGGTGGATCACCTGAGGTCAGGAGTTCAAGACCAGTCTGGACAACATAGCGAAGCCCTGTCTCTATGAAAAATACAAAAATTAGCCAAGTGTGGTGGTAGGTACCTGTAATCCCAGGTACTTGGGAGGCTAGAACATGAGAATCACTTGAACTCATGAGGCAGAGGTTGCAGTGAGCTGAGATTGTGCCACTGCATTCCAGCCTGGGCAATAGACTAGGACCCTGTCTCAAAAAAAAAAAAGAAAAGAAAAGAAAAGAAAAAAGAGGGAATTCAAACAGAAATTTAAGAAGGAATTTAAAACATGAGAAAGAAACAAAAGGCTATCAAAAAACCAGGCAGATTTGTAAAAGAATCAAATGTATCTACTAACATGAAAAATATATCGAGTGACATGAAAAGCCTGAGGGGTAAGTTGAAGAACAAATTAGACATAGATGAAGAGAGAAACAGTGAGCTGGAAAATAAAGCTGGAGAAATTATCCAGAATGAAGCAAAACAGGTAAACACATGGAAAACATGAAAGAAAAGTCATAAGACATGGAGGATAGAACGATGGTTGAATATACATCTGATCAGTATCCCAGAAAAAGAAAGAGGGAAAACGAGAGAAAGGCAACAGTCAAAGTGATGGTGTCCTAGTATTAATTTTAAGGATTGATGAAAGATTCAGATTTAAGCATTCCAAGGAAGATAAATAAAATAAGTACCTACCTAAATGTGACATACTCAAGCTGTAAAATACTAAAGACAAAGCCACAGTTTTAAAAGCAATCAGAGAGTAAAGGAAATGTTATCTATAAAATCTTTGCAACAAGAACAGTGACAGCCATAAGACAGTGAAATAATATTTTTCAGGTTTTGAGAAACCAACAAACAAAAAACAACCATCAGCCTAGAACTATATACCTAGCTAAACTACTTTTCAAGAGTGTGTGAAATAAAGACAAATTTGCCACTAATAAATCCTTTCTAAAAGAACTACTGAAGGGGCCAGGCGCAGTGGCTCACACCTGTAATCCCAGCTCTTTGGGAGGCCAAGGCAGATCACTTGAGGTCAGGAGTTTGAGACCAGCCCGGCCAACTTGGTAAAACCCCTGTCTGTACTAAAAATACAAAAATCAGCTGGGCAAGATGGTGTGCGCCTGTAATCCCAGCTACTTAGGAGGCTAAGGCAGGAGAATTGCTTGAACCCAGGAGGCAGAGGTTGCAGTGAGCCAAGATCGTACCACTGGATTTCAGACTGGGCAACAGAGCAAGACTCTGTCTCAAAAAAAAAAAAAAAAAAAGTGGACAAAGAAATGGCACAACTTCTAATGCACGTTATCCCCATTCCTTGCTCTGTCTTCCTGCTTAGGGAGTATTATCTTTTTGTATTGAGAGGGATGTTCTCTAATATATTTCACTCTTTTGATGGCAAAAATCATGAGACACTTTCTTGACCCACTTGAGCTCTTCCAAGGACTATGAATTCCAACCTGAGATCCTCAAGTCTCCTCCACAGGTGAGCCTCAGTTTCATGGCAACCACACACTGGAAGCAGGGAAGAATGGGAAACAGTCTATAGTCTCTCAAGTAATAGATGCTGTGCTAGATATGATACAACCTACTCCAAAAATCATTCCTTTCCTGGAGAAGCTTGCTTTTTAGTGGGTTCATGGACACACACATTACAGAGGAGTGTGAGGGTTAAGCAATAGATTTGGCAAGTCACATTCTCCAAAAAATAGTAAGCAAACCCCAGAGCTTGGAATTGTGTGGAAGTATGTTCACAGACATACTAATGACTCTGCCCATGCATAGATTTGACATTTCCTTACATGAATTTCTCACCCTTATGTTCTCTCCGACACCTGTACACTTGCTCACTCAAGCCTCTGGAAATGAATTTCTCCTCCACTAACAAGTCAGAGAATGAAATGATGCTTGGATGAAGTGATGCTTGGGGTTTGTTTCTACCTGACAGCCAAGTTTTCCACATGCAGAAAACCAGGCAACATTAAAATTCAAAACTCAGGCCACGGAGTCTGAAACGTATGTTTGCGAACAGTCTGATTTTATGTCTGCTTCTGATGCCCTGTGAATACAAATCACCTCATTTGGGGCTGGAGGAGCAGAGAGGAAGAAACTGAAGAATGATCTCCAAAACAAACCTTTAATTCGGATGAGTATAATAGAGTGTAATCCCATTTCAAGTCTGTCAGCATTCCTTTGATGATTACAAATGAGTCCCTTTTCCCCTGCAACGTGGGGGAATAATCTGGATAAAATAACCCTTTTTGTCTGCAAAGGCCCATGCGATGCATACTCGTGACAGCTTTCAGAGTAGTGTTTCAGAGTCTGAGAAGAGCATACTGTGCTACCAAGTCATCTCCTTTCTTTCTCTTGACTTAGAAGATTTTTCACTCTTTTCATGTTCAGTGGTTTCCGAAATTCTCAGGCTTAGAAATCATAAATCATCGTACTGTACCGAGGAACAAGAGAGACCCAGGTCACCAGGTCCTTTTCCCTCGCTGTCTGCTCATCAGGAGACGACAGGTGGAAATGAGAATGTACGATCTTATCTAGAAGGCCAATTTGTACAGCTTTGGAGGGATATACTTGAAGGAATACACACTATTTTATAGTCTCTTTCTCATTAAAAAACAAATGTACACTAAACCCCAGTTCAGGCTTACATGCCTCTCTTTGTCAATTTTGTTGTAAAATTAAGTGTAAACACTTCGTTCTATTCTCCGAGACCTGAATGCCAAGACACTCCTTCCAAAGCTAACAATGCAAAATGCTTTGTGGACACAAAGCTACGCTGCACACGAAGACTCAATGAAAAGAGGTCTTACTGCTGCAGTCCCACTCTGTGGAATTGGTCACCACAGGCTGTGGAGAACCACACAGAGCAGATCTTGTAGACTTGCTTGTTCTGCTTTCAAGTGCAAAGTTCCCTCTCATCTGCTCTCCCTGTTTTTTTTTCTTTTAAGTTAGAAGGCCCCAGGATAATGATGATGATGATGTGATAATGATGATCATGACGATAATGATGAAGATTGATGATGATTTCTGACAGGGTCTCATTCCGTTACCCTGGCTGGAGTACACTGGTATGATTGTGACTCACTGCAGCCTCAGCCTCCTGGGCTCCACAGATCCTTCTGTCTCAGCCTCCCAGGTAGCTGGACTACACACCTCACTAATTTGTAAAAGTGTTTTGTAGGCCAGGCATGGTGGCTCATCCTGTAATTCCAGCACTGTGGGAGGCTGAGGCAGGCAGATTACCTGAGGTCAGGAGTTTGAGACCAGCCTGGCCAACATGGCAAAACCCCATCACTAGTGAAAAAAAAAAAAAAAGTACAAAACTTAGCTGGGTATGATGGCATGCACCTGTAATACCAGCTACTTAGTAGACTGAAGTAAGAGAATAGCTTGAACCCGAGAGGTGGAGGATGTACTGAGCCGAGGTCATGCTGCTGCACTCCAGCCTGGGTGACAGAGTGAGACTCCATCTTAAAAAGGAAAAAAAAAAAAAAGTATTTTGTAGAGACAGGGTCTTGCTCTGTTGCCCAGGCTGGTCTCAAATTCCCAGCCTGGAGTGATTCTCCTGCCTCAGCCTCCCAAAGTACTGGGATTAGAGATGGGAGCCACTGTGCCTGGCACAGGATTATTTTTAATTAGTGTTATAGCTCTCAAAAACCATAAACTCAGCTTTGAAGCCAGAGGTCTTTTCTTGTCTCAGACTTCTGTGTTTCTCCCTGGCTATTCAAGTCAAGGCAGGTTATTTGGGTTTGTCAACGTTTGCCAAAAATGCTATATGGTCTTTACAGGGGATGGCTATCTTTACCCAGTGAAAATTTTGCTTTTCCAAATGTTTAGTTGAAACCAGTGATTCTCAATCCAACAGTGATTTTGTCCCTTGGGAATATCTGACAATACCCGGAGGCAATTTTCTTTGTCATGGCCTCTTAGTGGGTGGAAGCCAGGGATGCTGTGAAACATCTTACAGTGCCTGGCCTCCTGGGTAGCTGGAATTACAGGTGCACACCACCACACCCAGCTAATTTGTGTACTTTTTAAAAATTAGGGATAGGGTTTCGCCATGTTGGCCAGGCTGGTCTCGAACTCCTGACCTCAGGTGATCTGCCCCTGCAGCAAAGAATCATGCAGTCCTCATGCTAAGGTTGAGGAACCCAGGGATAGACCAGCAGACTTGTCCTTGTTTTATTTATTTCCAACACTTTTAGAACTTGAAAAAAGTGAAAACTTTTTTTTTTTAAATCAGAGTTGAGTCTGGAGTCCCTAGACAGCTCTGAAAAACTCTGTTCTCCAAATCTAGCTTGCCTTCTGCAGCCCAAAGGGGGTCTTCAGTTCCATTAAGCCAAAGAAATGAAAATCCACCGGCTACTACGCCTCTCCACCCTCTCTAGACCAGTGGGGTTTTATTCAGAATGTTTCCCCCTTCCTTTCCTCTAAGGACCTTGTCTATGTGTTTGGCCCTTTTGCCTTCATCTCAAGCTAAACTCTTGGCTGTCATTAACATCAAACTGAAGTATCTCTCTGGAGAGGTGTTTGGACTTGAAGTCATTGCTCACTTGACATGCGAGGATGTGTTTGCAACACATCTCAATTATTTCAAAATCTCTGAAACAGTTGCATGATGGGGGTGGATAATTTGATTTGAACATGGAAAAGGAAGAGAGAGAAGGTCATGAAGATAGTGCAGAGAGCTTTTTATTTTTATCTGTTGCATCTCCCACTGCCTCACCCACTTTCCTCCTTCCCCGTGTTCCTGCTGTCATTCCCCCCACTCTCTCTCTCCAACCCTACCCCCCCCCCCAGCCTCCATGCACCCACCTACAGACAGCTTGGGTGTTACTTTGTGAACACTGCATTTAGCTGTCCATGCTGCAAGTTGTACACTTATCAAGATATGCTGGAGTTTGTGTGGTCATGGGGCTGAGCATCGTTTTATGGCCCACATCGAGAGGGAGGAGCCAATGGACTTTTCTGAAATGGTAGCTACCACCCCTGCCTGGAAGCCTCAAGACTATCGGGCAGCTTCCCCTTTCTGAGTGCGCCTCCCTCCGTCGCCCCTTCAGACAAGTCACAACTCTACTTAAAATATTTCTTTCCTTCTGCCAAACACAGAGAAAATATAGTATTGTTTCCAAGAGTGCGAGCAGGGGCACCAGCAGGAATGGGTGTGCAGTATTTGTACAGTTTTGTGACTCAGTCCATCTGAATTTCCAAGCATTTTAAGAGCTTTGTCCCAAAAAAAGGTCTATTGTGTGGCTCTTGGCACTGAAGAAAATAGCAGGCCTGTCAGAACTCTGTTTCAGATTTAATTTTCAAGTGGGTGATGTAAGAATGCTGTCCAACGAGAGGGCATTTTCTCATTCCTGCTCACTTTGGTGCCATAGAACTTCAGTTTTCAGAATCAGCTCAGATTTAAAAATGGAAGCATCTTTTCCCTGGACACCCATTTCATAAAAAGGCCCCATGTTCTTAAGCAAAGTTTAGTGTGGCTTTTAAATAAATACGGCTTCCTGCAATAAAAGTAAAAACATTTGACGATGTATGTGATAATTGTTTTTCTTCGGAACATCCTCTTGCAAGACTTGACTACTATTTTTTTCTATATAGTTTGGAAATGCAGGCCGAAAGACATTATTGATCTTATCAAATACTTGCATGGAGCATTGACTGCTGGGTATAGTTGATGTAAAAGGTAGGCAGAGGCCAGGCACAGTGGCTCATACCTGTAATCTCAGTACTGTGGGAGGCCAGGTTGAGAGGATGGCTTGAAGGCAGTAGTTTGAGACAAGCCTGGGCAACAAAGCAGGACCCCATCTCTATTTAAAAAAAAAAAAAAGCAGGAAAAACTTGTTTTTGAAGATGCTCTTTTCCTAGTTGTTTTCTTCCCTAGACCTTGAACAGTGGACAGTGATTTTTCTGGCCACATGTATATTTATGTAGAGTGCACAGTTTGTCCTCCATGCCCCTGTCTTTTCTTGTTGATAATGTACTATATTTTTTAAAAAAGAACTGAAGCATCATGTCTGACCCCTGGATCCCTCTTAGCTATGAATAGATAAGCTTCTGGGCCCAAGCATGAGTCCAGTGTGGAAGTGACTTTCTGTTCAAAACACTCATTTGGATCCTGCGGCCAATGCCACCCATCCTCAGCAAAACAACCTTCATTTCCTTCTTCCTGGTTTCCAGAAAGTTCCCCTAAAGCCCTGAGGAGTCACCAAATGTAAGGGGCTTTTTACAAACAGGAAACTTAAGTGGAGTGCCAGTATACCACTTGGAATGCACCAGGTGGGGTCTAAGATAAAACCAGACTGTGGGCAACAGGACAGATAAAACCCACATGCTTCTACACTGCCTGGGTCTGTTACTGTGCAGGAGGAATGTCTTAGTCTATTGCTCCTGTGGGTGTAGCTAAAACACAAACCAGGAGCCTTCATCCTTAGAAAGCAGTCAGACACCTGAGAACCAATCCCAAATTGCAGCCTTCCACAGAACCTTCTGGAATCTTCTGGAATGCAACTCATTACTGCCAGAGGGTCTTTGATGAGAGTCTACTCTGCACCATTTGTCTTCATTACCCACATATTCTCTTTCTGTGGCAAGGTAAGTTATTAGAGTTTGTGCAGTCTGGTATATTAATTAAGAGCTTTACTTTAAAGAATGTCACGTTTGCTATTCAGTCTCGCAGCTAGGGTTAAAATGGTAGTGTTGAGTATTAGGCCATAAATTACCATAATGATCATTACTGTTATTCAGGCAAGCTGTGAGAAGTGGGCATTATCTGACAATATCTACCTTTTAGTGGACCTGAGGGAAATGTGTATTTGTTGGAATTATAGAAGCCTGAGAACCGCAGGGGAATTCTAACTGCAGGGTATCCAGGGCCCAGGCTGATTCTATTTTGCATGCTCAATTCTTCCTCAATTTATTTTTTAAAATTAATTTATTATTTTTTGAGACAATCTCATCTCACTGACCTCTGCCTCGTGGGTTCAAATGATCTTCTTGCCTCAGTCTCCAGAGTAGCTGGATTTTCAGGTGCCCACAGCACACCTGGCTAATTTTTGCATTTTTAGTAGAGACTAGGGTTCACCATGTTGGCCAGCTGGTCTCAAACTCCTGACCCCAGGTGATCCTCCTGCCTCAGCCTCCCAAAGTGCTGG
>CAUYQU010054405.1:0-62668 GCA_963574635.1 Cheracebus regulus
TTTTTTGTTTAATTCCTAATCCGTAATGGTAAATTTTTTTTTGTTTTCGTTTTTCTTTTCCATTTTTTTTTTTTTTTTTTTTTTTTTTTTTTTTTTTTTTTTGGTGACACAGCCTCTGTCTGTCACACAGGCTGAAGTGCATAGCTCACTGTGTCTTCCACTTCCTGGGCTCAAGCCATCCTTTGGCCTTAGCCTCCTAAGTAGCTGGGACTACAGGTGCGTGCCACCATGTCTGGCTAATCAAATTGTTTTTAATAGAGACATGGTCTTGCTGTGTTGCATAAGCTGATCTCCAACCCCTGGTCTTAAGCAATCCTCCTGCTCAGCCTCCCAAAGTGCTGGGATTACAGGTGTGAGTCACCATGCCCAGGCCCACTTTTCTAGTTTATTTTTTATTTTCACAGCTCTCCTAAAACCTCAACACTTCCTCCATTATCCCCAATCACAAGGGAAAGAGAATTCTCCAGACTCCAAACACCATATTTACCATCTACCAGTGTCTGTATCCAAGAAATCTAACATCTGCTTATTTCTACCGTTTTTTTCTCAGAGAGAAAGGTCATCTTTTTGCTTGTGTGCTAGATCCCATCCTTTCTTACTATTGAAGATCATTGCTCCAGCAGTTCTTCTCTCTCCTGTTTCATCATTTTTTCACTTTTGGAACATTATCACCAATATACAAATATGTTATTAGGTTTCCTATTTTAATACGATGGAAACCGAAGTTTTCTGCTAACTCCATCATCCCTGCCAATTACTACCCCATTCCTGGGCCTTCCCTTGCAGCAAAACTCTTTGAACCAGTTGTCCCTTACCACCAACTTCTTGAAATTTCCACTAGAAGAGCTGATCAATATCTCAAACTTAATATATAAAAAATGGAACATCTGATCTTTAACTTTGCAATAATTTAGCCCCAGTTGTCCCATCTCAGTTGATGGCAATATTACCTTTTTTTTTTTTTTTTTTGAGACTGAATTTCACTCATCACCCAGGTTGGAGTGCAGTGGTGTGATATCGGCTGACTGTAACCTCCGCCTCCTGGGTTCCAGTGATTCTTCTGCCTCAGCCTCCCAAGTAGCTGGAATGATAAGTACCTACCACCACACCCAGCTAATTTTTTGTATTTTTAGTAGAGACAGGGTTTCACCATGTTGGCCAGGCTGGTCTCAAACCTCTGACCTAGTGCTCCACCTGCCTCGGCCTACCAAAGTGCTGGGATTATAGGCATGTGCCATCATGCCCAACTGGCAATATTACCTTTTTAATTGCTCTGGGTCAAATTCTTGGAGTTACCCTTGAATCTTCTCTTTCTCTCATACCCCATATACAATTAGTCAGAAAATCTCATTTGCTCTATCTTTATGCTATATACTTCATCCAATCCATTCTAGTCATCTCTACCATGAGCACCCTGGTATGAGCCAACCATTGTCACTTACTCCCTAATTGATCCCCTGATTCCATTCTTGCTTGTTATCTTTTGTTTCAACGAAGTAAAAGCCAAAGTACTAAGAATGGCCAACAAAATCCTGACAAACTGAGCCTCCAGTTAATCTCTGAATTTCTCCCTACTACTTTTCCCCTCCTATTCACACAAGCTGGCTGGCATGTTCCACTTCAGGGCCTTTGCACAGGAATGGGGATTTTGCCTGGAGCACTCTCCCCCTTCACTTGCTGTAAGCCTTCTCCAATGTCCCTTCTTAATGAGGTACACCCAGGAAACCCTATTTAAATTTGTGTAGCATCTCCACCCTGATCTTCCTACCCTGTTCTGGTTTTGCATAGTACTTGTCACCTTCTAATACACTATGTAATTTTTTAATTTTTAACATGTTTATTTTTATTTATTTGTTTATTTTTTGAGTTTTGGGGGGACTGGGATGAATGAAATACATTTCACAAAAATGATTTTTAAGTTTCAATGAGAAAAAATTACCCTTTGATAATATTGAAAAATTTAAACTTGTATTTGCATTTCCTTGACTAAAAAAAATTCTCAATTGAAAAAGTGAACAAGTCCTAGGCCAGGCATGGTGGCTCACATCTGTAAACTAGGTATTTTGGGAGGCTGAGGCAGGAGGATCGCTTGAGCTCAGGAGTTTAAGACCTGCCTGGGCAACATAGTGAGAACCTGTCTCTGCAGAAAATAAAAATTAGCTGGGTTTAGTGGTGTACACCTGTAGTCCCAGCTATTTGGTAGACTGAGGGCAGAGGATCACTTGAACCTGGGATATTGAGGCTTCAGCAAGCCATGATTGTGCCACTGTACTCCAGCCTGGGTGACTGAGCAAGACCCTATCTCAAACAATAACAACAACACCAACACCCAAATCTTTAGGCCTAGAATCACTTGACACCTCTGAAAGATTTTAAATAAGAAATAGATGCAATCACATTTCGAAAAGATCACTGGGCAACAGTAAGGAAAAGGAGATGGAAGAAGTGTCTAAAGGAGCCAGGGAGATCAGGTGGTTGTTGACTACTCCAAGAATCCCACGGAAAAGTGATGGAGGTGCAGCAGTGAGAATCAGGATCCAGTGGGGACAGAAAAGTGAACTGTGAGCATATCAGCGCTCTAGGACATGCATATGGGAAAGTGGGAAGGAGTGCAGCCTGACTGCCAGGTTTGTATTTCTGTAATAACTGGCTATCAGGGTTGCTGTCACTGGAAAGGAAAAAATAAGGAGAAGAAAAACAGAATGAACGCTGTTTTGGGATATGTCAAACTTTGAGGCTATGCCACGTTTGAAGTGCCTCTGTTAAACAATTAGTATTCTTTTACTAAAATGACTGGTGATCCCTGTTGGTGTCTTCCAAGTATTCCCTTCTGGATTTTACATCCAATAACATGAGTTAACATCCAGCATTTCAATGGGGTCCACAGTGCCTAAGTCTTGCCTTTCAAATTAAAAAGACCCACCTTAGAAAATATTTATTTTTTTGTTGTCTGTCTCCCACAACAAGAATGTAAACTCTATAGTTTAGAGTTTTTGATTGTTTTGTTCACAAGCATTTTGTTCTGGGTCATAGTAGGTGATCAGTAAATATTTGATCAATAAATTAATCTGAAATTGAGACATGCATTCAGGGTCATATATTAAATTTATTGACCAAATTGTTCTACTATGTGAAATATCAATCTTTGAAATTTTGTTACTGAAATCATTTATTAAATCTGATGCTTATTTAAAAAAAATTATTACCATCCCCATTACCACCCACATTGTAAGCTTTCATTAACATGGTTATTTTAAGATTTTTGCAATAGAAAATCTTTGTTTTAGCCTACACTACATTTAAAAGTAGCATTCTTTTGATAACTAAAATCTTCTAAAATCATGCATTTATTTTAAAAAGAGAAGTTTGAAAAAGTGGTATTAGCTTCATGTCCTGGAATTTGGCAATGAGGACTCCCCGGAATTCTCCAGCTGCGAGTGCTAAGAATAGTGCAGAATGTAAACTTCCATAAAGCCAACTGTGAAAGGAATTTTGAGAAGCAGAGTGAGAATATAGCATACTCAGAAAGTTTAGAAAATGGATACTCTTTAATTGTCAATAGCACGTATTTTTAATGATATATTTTACTGCTCTAAACTCAAATGGAATAGCTTGTAGGACCTCTGGCCTACTCCCAAGAGAGGTTTCATTCATTCTCTATTCATTCATGTGTTACTTAACATTATTATGAGAGAACATGGGACAAAAACCTGCCTTTGACAAAAGGCAGTGTTACTGTTACCTTTTACAGGAGTACTTTCAAGGCTCCCCAGAAATGCATGTGTCAATTTCATGCAGAATCAGTTTTCAATTTATTTACCTTATTTTCGCCCTAGAATTCTCATTTTTGTTTGTGAGCTTCTAAGGCAGGTGGTGGAATTTAGGAATTTTTCTCTTTCTTTCTTTCCTTCCTTCCTTCCTTTCTTCCCTATCCTTCCCCTTCCCCTTCCCCTTTCCCCTTCCCTTCGTTTCTTTTCTTTTTACTTTTTTTTGACAGGGTCTTGCTCTGTTGCCCAGCCTGGAGTGCAGTGGTGCAGTCTCGGCTCACTGAAACCTTTGCCTCCCAGGTTCAAGCAATTCTCATGCTTCAGCCTCCCAAGTAGCTGGGATCACAGGCGTGCACCACCACACCAAGCTCATATTTTTTCTGTACTTTTAGTAGAGAAGGGGTTTCACTATGTTGGCCAGACTGATCTCCGACTCCTGGCCTCAAGTGATTCACCCACTTCAGCCTCCGAAAATGCTGGAATTACAGGCGTGAGCCACCGCACTTGGCTGGAATTTAAAGTCTAGTAGAACTTGGGAAGTGAAGCAATGTTGTGTTAGGTTTGCTTCTATTTGCCCTTCCAGCACTCTCATTTCTCCTTTCAGCAGCTTGGTCCTAGCATTGAGTTTGCTCGTGGGGAATCCCACAGAGGTCTGGCCTCAAGAAGTGCCTTATGCACCCGCATCTGCCTGGCTCCTTCCCTTTCAATGGAAGCCTGTTCTTAATAGGTTACTAAGGAAAAAAATGTTAGATTACATTTTTCTGTCTTGTAAAATAAAGAAATTGGTCTAGATGATATCCAAGACCCCTCCCTGCTCTAAAATCTTGTGATTCTGTGAGTCTCTTTTTCAGGCAATAAAAACTACTGATGATAACTTTCCTGATAAAATTGTGCTACTTTCACCATGCTTGTGGAATTATCCCTTTAGTTTGGCTAATCTCTCTCTCTCTCTTTCCCTTTTTGTAGTCACAAGACTATGATTTGAATCTAAAATAGTATTCTGCTTATAGCACGTTTCATAGAAGGCAGTTCTGTCTCAGACCCAGTTTCTGGGTGTGTGGATTTCAAGCCTCTAACTGGGCCTGGTAGGCAGTTTGGTGGCAAGATGCTGGTGCATTTCCCCCTCTTGGTCAAGGCTTTGCTTCACAGCCAGGTCTGCTACGTGCTTCTCCACTTGTGGACTCAGCATGGACCACTGAATCCTCAATAGGGTCACTTGTTAAAAGGTGTAATATTACCACATATGTTTTGATGACTCAGTCCTTGCAGGCAGCTCCATGTGAGAGCATGCTATGGACGAGAAAGGCAAATGAGTGGTATGATTCGTCCTGAAACCCGCAGGCCTCTACTGAGATTAATTGTTGGCAAACTCTCTCCAAGATCCTTGATCATAAAGCACTCCAGGGAACGCAAAGGATTACAGTCATCACCCTGATAGCAAGCTGAGCTAATTTTGCCTTGGTCTGACCCTTTGGTTCCAGAGAGTCTAGCTATTTCAATTCTGTCCCTTAGATGACACACCGTAATGATGACATTGAGAGCGTGATCAGCTGCTCATCAGGAGCAGGACCTCAGCATTTCCTTTCCAGCTCACAGATATTTCCCTGAAATTTAAAACGCCTTCTGAACCATGGAGCCTTCCATTCTTTGTCAGTCATCCCTGCTTTGTAGCTGGTCAGTCATAGCCAGAGTGTGGGAGGACAGATGACTTCTGTCACATGAATCTTGCAGTGAGTCCTGTGGAGCCATAGAGGGACAGGTGCTAGACCCAATGCACAGGCAGGGCAATGCTCTCTCTGTGCGGGTGGAGGATTAGGGGCCCTGAAGGCAAACTACCTGCATAGGGAACTCATACATTTTGTATTATTTTCCAGAGGGTTCCTCTTTGTTTCCCTATGACTGACAGATGCCCATGGTCACATTTGATTATAGTATTCCTTTCTTTGTTACCAAGGCAGCTTTATTATTGAAACCTGGTGAAACATCTACAGAAAAGAGTCATGGTGTGTTACTTAAAATTAATTGTGTGTTACTAAAAAGTAATTATTTCCTCCAATAAAGGAAAATAGATTCTTCATAAAGGAGAAGTAATGATTTGGTTCAAGGTTTCTTAGCACTATATATTGCTGTCTTGGTGACGCAGAACAGACTTGGGAAACAGGGGGGAAGAATTTGGAGTACTGTGTTTTAGTTAAAACATGGTTTCAGTGTACAGGTAAAAGTGGGGAGTAGAGGGTAATTAGAAATGAAATTACTTTGGCCACTCTGTTTTAGGAAGGGCCTGGGATTTCCTGAAGAGGGGGAGGAAGTGCTGATAGCTCCTAAAATCCTCCCCGCTTCCAAGTGGTTAATCCTCAGGAACTCTCCTTTGTGGAGGTCATTACTGCTACTGTCAGATGGTAATTAAAAAAAAAAAAGCAGGCCCATTTCAAAGACAGCATGTACAGCAAAGACGACTGTGGCCTGAGTGTTCACCCGTCCAGATTATTCTGAGGAAACTTGTCCCATCCTAGCACCTTTTATGGTTCTTAAAGGCAGAGAAGCTGGGCATAAAGTAGTACTCTTTTTTAGTTTCATTGATATATACTCAACGTGCAGAATTTGGGTGAAGTTTGGAATACAGGTTAAGAAAAGGGTTTGTATGCAAAGTTTTCAGCCCCATAAACACTTTAAGTACCTTAACTGTACTTATCTTTTATATATAGAAATCTGGATGGGTGATCACTCAGGCCACAGTGTTCTATACTGTACACACTGTTTTTGAAATGGGCCTCCTTTTTTTAAAATTACCATCTCGCAGTTGCAGTAATGACCTACACAAAGGATAGTTGCTGAGGATTAACTATTGCTTTCCTTTTTTTAAACAATAATATGTTTTCTTTTTCTTCACAAAGTTGCCCTGCTCTGACTTGCTCCCTCTATTACAAAGGCCTATTTATAACACACATAGCTTAGTGTGGACTGGAAATCCTGATTCATTCATCCTCACCTTTAATCACTACCTAAGCATATGTATTTGCCTTTTTGATAGTGCTCATTGTTTGCTATAGGAAAGGGCTAGTGACCAAATTTTAGTTCTAAGGTGCTATTAAGATCTAGAAATCATTTTGAAAACAGTAGTATGCTTAGCTTGTACCTCTGAGTTTTCCACCACTCTACAGGCATTCTCAAATATAAAATAATAGTAATAATGACATTTAGTGAGAACTTGCTATGCGCCAGACAGTGCAGATCCTTTACATATATTAACACACTTAATTCTTAGAACTACCTGGTGGGATAGGTCCTATTGGCATCACCTCAAGGGAAGGGCTGAATCGCCAAGAATTCGGGTTCCACTCATGGGCTGAGCTGAAGGAGGACTGTGACTGATTCTGTACACTGTGTGGTGGATGCCCTCTTGCATCCAGCTGCCCTGGCTGAAAACAGTGGCTAAGCATGTGGAAATTAAAGTGAAATAAGCTGGAAACGAGAGTAAGGGAGGCCATGTGGCCACACCTGTGATGTGGTCCAGTGTGGGCATCACCTTAGCAGTGAACAATAGTCTCATAGGTGGTGCAGGAATCTATGAGAATCTATTATGAACCATGCTATGGTGCTAGCAGACTCAGGGCCTTCCATTCTCTCCCCGTTCCTAGCTGTTGGAAGAACAACTAACCCCGAATTGAATTGTCAAAGCGCCTGGAATTCTTGGACAGTTCAAGGTTAGGATAGGATGCTCTCTTTAGGAGAGAAATGCTAGACTCCTACTCGGGCAGATGCAGTTTCCAGAAACTAACTGGAAATATAACAGACATATGCCAGTTTATGCTAGACTCTGGAGAGAGTCTTACCTCTATGAATATACAGTTCTGTGGGTGACTGCCTTCTCTGAAATCTCCAGTGAATTTCCATTATGTACAATGTCCAGCTCATTCCTCACATCAGCCTCTAATGTATCTCAAGTTTGGATCTTTTGTTAGATCCAAGCAGTCTCATTTTTGTTTCCTAAATATGCCGTGCTTCCCACTTGAAGCTTTGCTTATGATTTATTCTGTGGCCCTCGAGTGAGATAAGCCCTCTCCTTCCACTATCCACGTTCTACCTTTCTTTCAATGAAATGCCCATCCCCTCCATAAAGCTTTTCTTTAGCCTGTACAAATCTCACCCATCTTCAAATTCTTGTAGTATTTCCTATCTAATTGATTTTTTGTCCATGAGAATAAAGTGCTAGTTATCATTAATTGCCTATTCTATATATTTACATCTTTCCTCCTTACTGTCTCAGAAGGTAAATCCTTAGATTTTTTTCTCCTTACCTTCTCAGAAGGTTGAATTGCAGGAGATAGCATTTCTTCTGTGTCCAGCACAAGGCAACTGTGACCAAAGGAATGAAAGCCATGCATTGAATCAGAAGACCTGAATTTTAATCCTGGCTTGGTCATTTTCTCATTGTGACCTTAGGCAAATCTTTCAAGTCACAATTTTTTCAACTGTGATAGCCATCTCACAGGGTTAATGAGAGAATTAAACTTAAGTGAGAATAAATATATAAGTACCAGATACATGTAATTATTCAGAATATTTGTTCATAAAAATGTGAATGATTGTCATGCCTGTAATCCCAGCACTTTGGGAGGCCGAGGTGGGTAGATCACGAGGTCAAGAGATCGAGACCATCCTGCCCAACATGGCGAAATACCATCTCTACTAAAAATACAAAAATTAGCTGGGCATGGTGGCAGGTGCCTGTAGTCCCAGCTACTTGGGAGGCTGAGGTAGGAAAATCATTTTAACCGAGGAGGAGGTTGCAGTGAGCTAAGATCGCACCACTGCACTCTAGCCTAAAGACAGAGTGAGATTCTGTCTCAAAAAAAAAAGAAAGACTGTCACCATGACCATACTTTTCTAACCCACAGGAATATATGTCATTTTGGTACTTTAATTAAGGAATGCCAGAATATCCCATAATACATAGACTTCATAAAACTTCCCTATTAAAATCATGATCTTCCTTCTGGGTGTCATTTGCTTTCCTGTGTAGCCTGAGCTTTGTTGTTAACCATATGAGAAAGGTGCTATCATCATAGTAGAGTTTGTTCCCCATGATCTCCTAACTTTTTAACCATGTCATATTTGTTATTTATTGCTCTGTGAGTTGCTAATTTAAACTTAGTGGCTTAAATTAGTAATAATCATTTATTATCTCTTTTGGGTTTGTGGGTCAAGCATTTAGGAACATCTCATGGTATTGCAGTCAGATATCACATGGGGATGCCTTTATCTGAAGGCTTGACATAGGGTGGAAGATCCACTTCTAAGGCAACTTACTCACGTAGCTGTTGGCCAGGGACTTCAATCCTTCTTGCCATGGGAATCTCCATGGGATTGTTTAAGTGTTCTCAAGGTAAAATAGTGGACTTTTCCTAGAGTGAATGAACTGCGATACTAAGACAAAAGCTGAAATGCTTCTTATGACCAAGTCTTAGAATTCACAGACTGTTACTTCTGCCCTGTTGTACTGGTCACACAGGGGCAGCCGTGATGCATTAGAAGAGGGAATTGTACAAGGCTGAGTACATGGAGGGGAGGATCATTGGAGGCCATTTTTGAGACTGAATACCCTAGTCCACCCTCTGGCCCCCAGTGATTCATGTTCCTCCTACTTAAGAAAATATACTTGTCTCCTTCCTTAAGGCTTCCAAGTCTCATGCCATTGCAGTATCAGCTGAAAGTCCAAGACTGGATCACCTAAATCAGAGCTGAGTATAGCTCTTTGAATATTGATCCTCTAGATCTGAAGACCTGTGAACTATGGAGACAAGTTATTTGTTCCTCACACAACCAGCACCCCCAAATTATAGGAAAGATGTAGGGTAGTAGCAATCCACTTTCTTCAGAAAGGGAGAAAGTAGGAATCACACAGTAGTCACTGGTCCATGGCAGTTCTAAAATCCAACCAGGCACGTGTTCCTGAGTCCTTGATTCAGGCTCGATCCTGCTGCCTTAGGGTTCTTACTTCTGCTCTCTGAGCTCTTGGTTCTATCTTCTATTTTATTTTTATTTTATTTTTTTGAGATGGAGTCTTGCTCTGTTGCCCAGGCTGGAGTGCAGTGGTGCCATCTCAGCTCACTGCTACCTCTACCTCCTAGGATTAAGTCATTTTCCTGCCTCAGCCTCCTGAGTAGCTGGGATTACAGGTGCCCACCACCATGCCCAACTAATTTTTATATTTTTAGCAGAGATAGGGCTTCACCATGTTGGCCAGGCTGGTCTCAAACTCCTGACCTCAGGTGATCTGCCTGCCTTGGCCTCTCAAAGTGCTGCGATTACAGGTGTGAGCCACCATGCCCAACCTGGTTCTATCTTCTGAGCATTACTTCCTTTTTCATTAGAAATGGCCTGTATTTGTGGATGAGTGTTTTTCTAAACCTGCTTCTTGCCCATAGAGGTTTAGGGACCCAAAGCCCTCTCATTTTGTACTGTTTCAGTTCCTTTAAATCCAAGAAGGTACAATTCGTTAAAACAGTTTTGTGTTTTAAAATGAACTCATTTATAGTCCACTCCATTAAACAAAAGTCACATATATACTTTTTTTTTTCTAAGAGATTCCCTCTTTACCATGATAAGAACATCACCTTTAAGAGGCTGAAAGGAATTTTTCTTTAAAGGAATGAATTTGTGAGGCTTACTTTTGGATCTTAGAAGGACTTTTGTCTGACTGAATGGTTTTCTCAGGGACTGTATTAGATCTTTCTAAGGTTTTAGCAAAGGATTTAATGGTTCTCCATTGGATTTGTTTTTTTCTCTGAAGTAATTTCTTAATTTGAGAATCTTGGAAGTGCTGAGAATGAGAAATAGTTTTATTTTTGAACTCAGCAAGTCCTGGATTCTTTACATCTAATTTTTTTTCTTCCACTCATCAGTCCTCTCACATTTAACTGTAAGCAGCAAAAAGAAGCCAGGTGGCACTTTTAGCACCTGCCTGGAAATCTCCTGAGGCTCAATCATCTAGTCCATCGGGTACATGTTTTTACTTTGTCCATTACTACAGGCAACAAAATGCTACTAAATTTTCTGCCACTATATAAAAAGGAAACCTTTTCCTCCAGCTTTCCATAATATTTTCTCACTTTCTTTTTATTTTCTTTTTAAAATAGACTTTATTTTTAGAGCAGTTTTAGGTTCACAGCAAAATTGGGCAGAAAGTTGAGATTTCCCATATACCCACTGCTGCCACAAATGCACAGCCTCCCCGACTATCAAACTCCAGCTGCAGAGTAGGACATTTGTTACACTCATGAACCTCCACTGACACATCACTATCACCCAAAGTCCACAGTTTACATTAGGGTTCATTCTTGGTGTTGTACATTTTGCAGGTTTGGACAAACGTATAGTGGCATGTTTCCACCATTATAGTATCATAAGGAGTACTTTCACTGCCTTAAAAGTCCCTTGTCCTCTGCCCATTCATCCCTTCTCTCCTCAGTGCCTGGAAACCACTGAGCATCTTACTGTCATCATAGTTTTGCCTTTTCCAGAATGTCATATAGTTGGAATCACACATTATGTAGCCTTTTCAGATTGTCTTGTTTCACTTTGCAATATGCATTTGAGATTCCTCCATGCCTTTTCATGGCTTGATAGTTTTTTATTTTCTATTTATTTTTTATTTTTATTTTTTTAGCACTGGATCATACTCTATAGTCTGGATGGGTCAAAGTTTAGTGACTTACTTTCTTTTAAACTCTCACTGAAACCTGCGTGAACGAAAGCACATCAGGCTTTCCCTAGCAGTTTCTCCGAAGTCCTTCAGGTGCTCGCTGATTATGTGTGTGTGTGTCTGAGTATTCCTTAATATATAAAAATCAACACACACACACTCACTATAAAAAGGATTTATTTATTTTAGAGCTTTAACCTTGTGCAATTGTGGGAGCTGAGTGCACAATTTATATGAGGCCATTATTTCCCTATTTGATAATGAATCCCAAAGTTTGCAGGACAGGCAGTTGGGAAGGGAAGACAAACTGCTCCTGAAGACAGTCTGGCACTGAATCAATCTTTCTTTGACTCCATAGCATTTATTTCCTTTCCTTTTTTTTCTCTTCTTTTCATTTTCTTAGAGACGGGGTCTCACTGTGGTCCAGGCTGGAGTGCAGTGGTGCAATCAGAGCTTACTGTAACCTTGAACTCCTTGGCTCAAGCTCTCTTCCCGCCTTAGCCCCCTGAGTAGCTGGGATTACAGATGTGAGGCACCATGCCTGGTGAGCCTCACATTTTAAACATTTGGATGAGTTCCCTTGGGCCTGGTGCTACACACACTGCTATATCTAGGGTTAGCTCTATGGGTTTCCAGGAAGATCTTGAGACTATGCCATGTGCATTTCTGTTTTGGCAAGAAAAAACATACTTGAATAAATGCATATCTAGACCATTGATGAGATGGTGGAGACATGAGAAAGGGAAGTTTAAATCTTGCCAGTTTGGTGCAGCCATCAGGAAATTACTTTGCTGTGTGCTGTTTCATGTGTGTGACAGTTAATATCAGCTCCCTGGTCTTGTACTCTGTTGATGTTAGACATGCGCTATCCTGAAAGTGCCACATCTGTATGAGGAAAATTTTCATGCTTCACACATTTTATTTTCCTAATCTTTAACCAAGTGTGGGCAAGAATTTGCAGATAGAATAAACATAAATACTTTAATTATATCTAAGGTTCTCGTCCATATTTGAGTCTCTTGCTTCCCTGACATAGTAAATTCTGATGGAAGTGATCATGGAGCCACAGACCGGCATAATAAGCTTAAGAATAGTTTCACTTCCTAATGAAAAGAACACTGGGCCCAGGAGTCAGAAGACTCCTCAGGTCTAGCCTCAGCTCTGCCATTAGCATGCTGTAAGAGTTGAGCAAATCACTTAAATTATCTGTTCTCAGTTTTCTGTATTGTGAAATAAAGGGGATGAATGAGGTAATTCCAAAGGTACTAGGTCTAAAATTCAGAGTCAATTTTAATAGGAAATACAGGTTTATTAAGTAGCAGAACTGAAGTCATTATTCTAGAAAGAAATACAGAGTCATATTAAAATGAAAAAAAAAATTGAAAAATAGATTGAAATGACCTATGATGGCTTTAAAACTTTTATCAGGGTCTTACAGGATAAACTAATCTTCTAACTGGCTTTAAATGAATTGAACTTTTTGAGGAAGGTGAGAGGGCTGGCTGCAAACTGCACCCTGGCATACCAATCTCTTTAATGTATTTCCTCTCAAGGGCCAATGTCAACAGTCAAGCATATCCAAATAAAGCCATTGAGTCAAAGTTTCAATACATAAGTGACTGTGGCAAGTTGAGTTTTGATGGTGGAATTTGATAAAGCGTCTAGATTACTTATTACCTTCATCAAGTGAAACAATTATAAATAGCTCTGAAAAGATTTGATATGGAATGTCCTCCGTGAAGACATCCCTTTGGAATTTGGCCACATCATTTAGTGGTGATAATTGCATGAAACAATTTTTGGCCTGATTTCTTCAGTAACAAGGCATCGAAAATTCTAATGTTTCTTCTGTTTGTTTTTGTTTTTGTTTTTTTTTGCGACGGAGTCTGTCTGTCGCCCAGGTTGGAGTGCAGTGGCACAATCTCGGCTCACTGCACCCTCTGCCTCCCAGGTTCAAGCGATTCTCCTGCCTCAGACTCCTGAGTAGCTGAGACTACTGGTGTGTGCCACCACGCCCGGCTAATTTTTGTATTTTTAGCAGAGACGAGGTTTCACCAAGTTAGTCAGGCTGGTCTTGAACTACTGACCTCGTGATCTGCCCGCCTCAGCCTCCCAAAGTGCTGGGATTACGGGCATGGGCCACCATGCCTGGTCTTATGTTTCTCTGAAGTAAGCCATATTACTAGTGTTCAAGGGAATGATGATGAATTAAAAATAGATTTTTTTCCCCACAAACAGAAGTAAAATTTTATAAGCAAAACTTAGATTAAGAAACTTTCTTCTTACTTCTAATAAGTAGTAAGAAGAAAGAGAAATCTGGAGTAATCAAATCTAGAAGGAGAGCTGTGGGCTTACAGGCCTTTGGTCATGCAACTGGGCTAGCTCTTGAAGAACTATGAATAAAGGTTGCTTTTGATGCACTCCCCATTTTCCCTTCACTGCTATCCCAACAATTTAATAAGGTTATGCCAAATGTAAGGAACAGTGATATATGCTGGCACTTATTCTCTATTCCTTTGTGTTTTTCAGCCAGGACACAAATACATGTAATGAAATTTTGATTTCAACATGACAATGTAAAAAAGAGCACTGAACTGAAGAGCTGTGAAGAGTCCAAGGGGAGGAAACCTGAGGAGTCTTCACAGTGTTACTCACCCAAGGGTGTATATTTTTATAGAGGAAATAGTTTCATAGTAATTTTATTGAGCATATACCTTTTCTAGTTTTCAAAAAAGTCCTTATAAAAATCCGTGGAAAAGTATCATTATCTATTTTTAAATTAAAAAAGCCTGGCCATCAGTGGATGAATGCATTCTGAAAAGGTGCTTTATACACCCAATAGAATACCATTGAGTCTTAGAAGAGAAGAAAATCCTGTCATTTGTGACAACGTGGGTGAACCTGGAGGACATTGTGCTGAGTGAAATAAGCTAGGTATAGAAGGACAGATACCGCATGATCTCGCTAATATGTGGAATCTAAAAACTTTGAACTCCTAGAAGCAGAGAGTAGAATGGCAGTTATCAGAGGCTGGAGTTACGGGAAATAGGGAAATCTTGGTCAAAGGGCACAAACTTTTAATTTTTTGACAGGAGGAATAAATTTTTTGAGATGTACTCCACAGCATGACGACCATAATTAATATATCTTTCAAAATTGCTAAGTATAAATTTCAAATGTTCTCACTACAAAGGGTGATAGTTATTTGAGGTGATGGATAGTAAATTAGGTTGAGTTAATAATTCTGCATATTATGCATATATCACAACATTACTTTGCACCCCAAAAATATATACAATAAAAAACTTGAGTCTTAGTGTTTAAATAATTTCACCATGATAAAAAACCTGGTGAGTGGTCAAAATGGGATTCATACCATATCTATCTAATGCCAAATTTTGTCTGTCACACCTTGTTCCCTCTGATTTCAGGTCCCGGAAGAGAAAATATGGAATTTATTTGGAAATAGAGGTGGGATTACTAGATGTACCCATAAATAATAAGCCTCATTAATTTGGGCTGTTAGAGAAAGTCTACTGAGTATAAAAACTGCAAAGAAGAGTTTTGAGAATAATGCCCCTCCCCACTTCCCTCCCACCTCTCCATCATTTCTGACAAAGAAGGAAAAAGGAATTTGTAGCACTGTGGTATTTGCAGAACGAAGTTGACCAATTCAGGAGGCTATGATCCTGTTGGCAGGAGAAGTATGTACTGTTCTGCAGAAAGCCCTTGAAGTACTTTGGTTGGTGATTGAAATACGGTCTTGACGTGACTGGCTACATAACTTGTGGGGCCCAGTGAAAAATGAAAATGCTTCCAGTTTTTAGTGATTATTGCTGCAATTTATTTATTGAATAAAGAGCAGCTTTGTTCAAAATCAAAAACTAAAAACTGGAAGTAAAAGAGAGTCTTTCAGCAGGGGAGGGATAAACAATCTGTGGTATGTATACTCAGCTGTACACTACTTAGCAGTGAATTTAAATTTGTTAAAAGATTATTGATTTCAAGACAGAGACAGCAGAGCATTAAATCAAGTGAGGCCCCTATGCAGCTGCATACAGATTGCATACCTTGAAGTTGGTCGTGGATCCTGAATACAGAGAAAGAATTATCTCTCTCAGTTTTTTAAATTGATCTACATTGAAGATAGACTGCTATAAAGATGGATAATTTATACCCATTAATAGGGTTATAAATAGTAAAAGTGCAAATTAAATTAAAAAAAATTAGTCTGCATGATACTTCAGACATAGAAAAGCTCTAGAATTTTTGAGAGAAGGACTAAAGACAAGAATGGGAGACATTTATTTGAATAAATGAAGGAGAATTTGAGTTCATAATTAGCTCAGCTGGTCAGAAACTGCATATAGCATCATAGACAGAGGAGGTAATCAGAACATAAAAATGCATTTTATTCATTTATTGATAACCTTTTCTATTTTCTCTTTTTGGGGGAAAGGTTAAAAGAAAAGTTACACATAAATTACACATTGAACTATAAATGAAAATATTGAAAATTCCTACTAATTGTCTTCTGACTTTCTGGAGCTGTAGAGAAAACAAAGAAATAAAATAAACAATCTTCTTTTTGAAGAGCTGACAGCTTACATTTTAGCAAAGATATTTAGAAAATTTCTTAAGAAAATGTATGATTGAACTTAATGAAGAAGTTTGAGGATAATGTTAAGACAACTTTCAAATAATTTTGGAGTAATACTACGTGAATCGGAGGGTCAATGGAAAAGGTACCATTTAAGATATATGATATGCAAAAGATGAGTTTCACTAATGTGTCTGAGAGACCATCATGTAATATTTCTGAAAATTAATAGTTCAGTACTGTTATATCTGACAGGCTTTAAAGTAGTGCAAACAAGTTGTTCATTAACATTTGCAGAATTTTAGTGTGTTTTGTAGATAATTACCATCTTCTTTTTCTGATATTAGTTTATTCATATGAACTAGCTACATTGGCTATACATCCTCAAAACAAAGACTAATTTAACCTGGTAATTTCTGTTTGTAGTACAGCACTATTTGCAGATTAATAATTGGTCTGAGATCTTCCAGTTACCCATAATTGTTGACATTTTTAGAGGGGCTTTTAACTAGAATAGTTTTAAAAATTATGTTGATAAACTATTAATGCTATATTGAATTTTATGGTTGAACTGGTTTAAGACTGATTTTCAGTCTGCAGTCTATACTGTAATATTTTTTAAAAGCCTCTGGAAAGCAGTTTGCCAGTTTCTCATAAAGTTAAACATACGCTTACCATATGACCCAGAAGTCATACTCCTAGGTATTTCTCAAGTGGGTTGAACATTTATATTCACACAAAAACCTGCACATAAATGTTTAGAGCAGCTTTATTCATAATCACTGAAAGCTGGAAACAATGAAGATGTCTTTCAGCAGGGTAATGGAGGGAATGGATAAACCAACTGTGGTATATACATTCAATGGTACATTACTATGCAATAAAAAAGAATGAGCAGTTGAATCCTACAACAACATGATGAATCTTAAATACATTTTACTAAGGGGAAGAAGCCAGATCCTAAAAGTTACATATTGTATTATTTCATTCATATGACATTCTGGAAAGGCAAAAGCATAGAGACAGAAAATAGTTCAGTGGTTGCCAAGGGTTAGTGGATTGGAGGAGTGGTTGACTACAAAGGAGACATGCAGGAACAGTTTAGGATGGTGGAACTATTCTGCATAGTACTCGGTTGATGGGTGCATAACTGCATTTTTTAAAAGTCCATCACATGCAGTGAAATTGAATGTATGCAAACTATAAAAAATCAGCTTGGATGTAAGAGATCTTAGGATGGAAGCAAGTGAATCTAACAGTTGTATTACAAATTCACAACATAACTGCACTAAAGGGTGTGAGTGGAGAAAAGCTAACCTAAGTAAGTTGAACAAATAAGCAAATGGGTGGTGGATGGTGGGTACCACGATTTTCATAATTGGAGTGGGAGTTTACAGGTAAGCAAGAGGGAAAGGATAGGATGAACTCTGTGGGGCTAGAGTGGGAGACACCAGTATATCTCATGTCTGGCTTGATATATACATAGATGGAAAATCCTAGACAGAGAAATCAGGTAAGAGAAAGAAATAAAAGTCATTCAAATAGGAAGTCAAACTATCTCCCTTCACTAAAAATATGATTCTATACTTAGGAAATCCTAAAGACTTCACCAAAAGGCTACAAGAACTGAAAAATGATCTTAGTCAGATTTCAGTATACAAAGTCAACGTCCAGAAATAAGTAGCATTTCTATACACCAATAATGGCCAGGCTGAGAATCAAATCAAGACACAACTCCCTTTACAATAGTCACAAAGAAAATGAAATACTTAGGAATACAGCTAACCAAGGAGGTGAAAGATCTTTATAAGGAGAACTACAAAACACTGATGAAAGAAATCAGAGACAACACAAATAAATGGAAAAACATTCTATGCTCATGGATTGAAAGGATCAATATTGTTAAAATGTCCATACTGCCCAAAGCAATTTACAGATTTAACACTATTCCTATGAAATTATCAATGACATTCTTAACAGAATTAGAGAAAACTATTCTAAAATTCATATGGAACTAAAAGAGATCCTGGATAGCTGAAGCAATCCTAAGCAAAAAGAACAAAGATACAGTCACTGTACTACCCAACCTCAAACTATACTACAAAACTAGAGTAATGAAAACAGCATAGTACTAGTACAAAAACAGATATATAGATCAATGGAACACCTACAACCATCTGATCTTTGACAAGGCTGATGAAAACAAGCAAGGGGGAAAGGACTCCTTAGTCAATAATTGGTACTAAAATAACTGGCTAGCCATACACAGAAGAATGAAACTAGTCCCTTACCTTTCACCATATACAAAAATTAACTCAAGATAAAGATTTAAATGTAAGACCTCAAATGATAAGAATCCTAGAAGGAAACCTAGGAAATCCCTTTCTTGACATTGGTTTTGGAAATTAATTTTTAGCTGATTCACCAAAAGCGACTGCAACAAAAATAAAAATTAACAAGTGGGACCTAACTAAAATAAAGATCTTTTGAACAGCAAAGGAAAGTATCAACAGCATAAACAGACAACCTACAGAATGGGAGAACATATTTGAAAACTCTGCATTTGACAAAGGTCTAATATCCAAAATCTATAAGGAACTTAAATCAACAAGCAAACAAAACAAAACAAAAACCTATTAAAAAATGGGCAAAGGACATGAACAGACACTTCTCAAAAGAAGAGATACGTGTCATCAACAAGTATATAAAAATGCTCATCATCACTAATTATCAGAGAATGCAAATCAAAACCATGAGATACCATCTCACGCTAGTCAGAATAACTATTATAAATAAGTCAAAAAATAACAGATACTGGCAAAGCTGCAGAGGAAAGTGAACACTTTAACTCTGTTGGTGGGAATATCAATCAGTTCAGCCACTGTGGAAAGCAGTTTGGAGATTTCTCACAAACTTAAAACAGAGCTACCATTCAACCCAGCGATCCAATTACTTGGTCTATACCCAAAAGAAAATAGATCAGTATACCAAAAAGACACATATACTTGTATGTTAATTGCCTCACCATTCACAATAGCAAAGATATGGAATCAACTTAGGTGCCCACCAATGGTTGATTTGATAAAGAAAATGAGGTACATCTATACCATGGAATACTATGCAGCCATAAAAAAGAATGAAATCATGTCCTTTGCATCACTGTGGATGCAATTGGAGGGCATAATCCTAAGTGAACTAATGCAGGAACAGAAAACCAAGTACCTTATGTTCTCACTTACAAGTAGGAGCTAAATGTTGAGCACATACGGACATAAACATGAGAACAAAAGAAGCTAAAGGCTTCTGGAGGGGGAAGGGAGGAGGGAACATGTGTTGAAAACTACCTATTGGGTACAGTGCTCACTACCTGGGTGCAATATACACGTGTAACAAACCAACACACATACTCCATATGCAAAATAAAAGTTGAATTTATTTAAAAAAGTAATCAATGTCATTTAAAAATTAGAAATAAACAATGGAAACTGCATACAGAAAACCTCAAGTATATACATAGAAGGACTAATATATGAAATATTTTAGATATGTGTATATTTTATACACATGATAATATACATATATTATCTGGCTCTGCCAGAATGAAAATCTAGAAGCAATCACCCAGGAGAGACAAGCACTCCAGTGAACAGATTTTGGTTTATAAATATAATTTTCCAATTAAATGAACTGGGGATCCTTGGAGAAATGGCTGGTTCTAGAATTGGGCAAGAAAAATTCAAGATGAGTCTGGAGCATCTTGTAGTACCAAAAAGTGAAAGAAATTTAAGGATGGGAGCATGTCAATACAAGGCAGTAGTCAAACTGAAGGAATGCCCACTGTCCAAAGCTGTAATAATTTGAGCAACAAAATAACTAGCATAATTTAGAAATGTAATATGACATAGAAATTATATCTTATATATATATATATATGTCAGTATTAGAATAGATATATATGATTGAATAATAATAGCAGAGAAGAGACAAATCTTCCTGACAGAAAAATTTCAAATAATTTATGTAGATACTTCCCTTCCCTTTTTTGAATGTTGTTAGACCTACAGCTTTGCTTTCAAAGAATAGAGTAGGAAATGGAAAAAATGGTGACTTTACAGTGGAGAAACCCAGCAAACTACCTTAACCGTATGACCAAGGTTGACATCACAGTGATGTCATGTGCATATCGTGTTCTCCTAATATGTGTAATGAGGACACTTTACTTCTGCGGGATTCTTTCCTAAAACACATAATCCCAGCCTAGTGATGAGAAAAGCATCAGACAAAAATAAATTCTAAGGACACTTTAAAAAATACATAATCAATATTCCTTTAAACACTCTCAAGGTGGTAAAAAATAAGGATGTTCTGAGAAACTGCCACAGACCAGAGGACATTAAAGTGACAGTGACATGATAACTAAACACATGTGGTTCCCTGGACTGGGTACTGGAATAGAAGAAGAATGCTACTGGGAAAATTAACTGAAGTAAAAAAAAAAGTCTGGAGTTTACTTTGTAGCAATGCATTAATGTTGACTTCTCATTTTGACAAATGTACCATGGAAATGTGAGATGGTAACATTAGGAGAAACTAAAGCTGGGTAAGGAGTATATGAGAACTCTCTGTTATTATTTTTGCAACTTTTCTGTAAACCTAAAAATATTTCAAAAGTAAAAAGTTTATTTTAAAAACAGCCCTGATATTAGAATCTTAGTTAATTAGTTAATGAATGCATTCAACACATGACAATGGAAAACTTGCTGTCTCTAGTCACTGATACAATAATGATTAGCAAGTCAGATGCCATCCCTGTCTTTCCAGAGCTTACAGTTTAGTGGTAGATAAAGACAACAGGGAAGTTCGGAATTATTTAATAAATGCTTTGCAAAAGTACCAGAGGTTTTAAAAATATTTTTCTCCTATATTTAAATTAATAAATCTGGCATGTTAGATAGATCTTGGAGCATAGTAAACGTATTAGTCCTCAAATAGTAAGTCTACTGAATATTTTCCATATTAGATAATCCTTAAGCTCTGAACAATTTGCCAGGTTTGCTTTAGATTTTTATTAGAGAAGTTTGGGAATATTCTTTAGTTTAGTTTATTATATTTTGCTCAGTGATATGGTTTGGCTCTGTGTCCCCACCCAAATCTCACCTTAAATTGCAATAAACCCCATGTATCATGGGAGGGACCTGGTAGGAGGCAGTTGAATCATGGGGGTGGTTTTTTTCCTGTGTTGTTCTCATAACAGTGAGTAAGTCTCACGAGACCTGATGATTCTATATCCCCTGCACATGCCCTCATGCCTGCCACCATGTAAGATGTGCCTTTGCTTCTCTTTTACCTTCTGCCATGATTGTGAGGCTTCTCCAGCCATGTGGAACTGTGAGTCCACTAAACCTCTTTCCTTATAAATTACCCAGTCTTGGGTATGGCTTTATTAGCACCATGAGAACAGACTAGTATGCTCAGCAAGGAATTATTTTCTTAAAAAGTAGAGAGCTGTTTCCTTTTTCACGTAAAAAATGAGAAGTTAAACTAGATAATTCTTAAAATATCTTTTGATTTTAAATGTCATTGAGCTTCATCAATTATGTAGTATTTTCTTGGCTGTTTATTAGAGCAGTAAGAAGGTTTACTAACTGATCACATAAAAACAAACATCGTATTTTTCTTTCATTGTCATTTCCTATTTCTTCAGTTTATTTCAGGTAGAAAAGTATATTCCAAAGAAGAAATATATTCCCTTAGTGAAAAAAAATCACATATATTCACTGAGGCAGCCAATACTTTTCAAAAGAATGAGAAGCCTTGTTACCATCATAAAAAGTCTGGGACCCAAAATGCAGCTCACTAAAATCATAAACTCTGTACTTGCCAAGCCTCGTCAGCTTTCCTTAGCTCAAAAACCTCAGAAATGGGTATCTTAAAAGGAAAAGCTTCTTGTGGATTTGTAAAGTCTCACTACAAAGAAATTCACCTCAGTTTGAAGGATCTTGTGGGTAAAAGTCAAGATTCATTAGGGAAGGCTAGCTGGTAGACATTCATGTCTCTCTTTTGCTGAGAAGTAATCTCACAAAGAATTTATAGTCTATGGCTGCACATAAAGGTGGCTTCTTTGAGGGGTCCACATTGGTATGTACTTTGAGAAGACAGGATGGAGGCTGAATGTAAAACACTGTGGCTGATTTCAACATCTGCTCCTATAGTTACAGAGAACCAGAGGCTGGACTCTAAAGCAAGAATGGAAGGTCACAAGTCAGAGGTTTCTGAGAATGTGTTGGACAAGGAGTGGATCAGGAAAACAGCTGAATTTCCTCTAAGAAAAAAAAAATCTCTTTGATGTCTGGGTATTTGATAAATTAAAAAAAAAAAGAAAGAAAAAGACAATAGAAAGTGTATTACTAATTGGGTAGAAGGGACAAAAGATTGAAATTGAAACCAAAATCAAATCATACCAAACCAAATAGAATTCCTTTCAGTGGAAGCACACGTGTCTACTATCACATTTTAAAAAATGACCCCTCTTCTGGATTGTTTCATTAGCCTCCTATTTTACCTTCCTGCCACCAATTTCTCCCTCTTTCAGTTTATTCTGCAAACTATTTTCTGAAAGAACTTTCTAAGACATTTTAGTGACAGTATAACCATAGCCTTCATGATAAAAAAACTTTCAATGGCTCATCATTGTCACACGAAGAAAATCCAAATATTTCAGTTTTGATTTTCAACTTTTTAGATGATTAGCCAAATCATGAAACTTTTCTGGGTATTGTTTTCATCATCTGTAAAATGAAATCAATATATAGAAATCTATAGGTTATCTCAGCAACCTAGGTCAGTTACATAACTAATTTTTAAATGGTTAAAATAGTGTTTTGCTTTATCTGTCTGTCTAGTCTATCAATTATCTATTTCATACTAGTACTAGTTAGTACCTAGGGTGAATATAAATATGGAGTATGAATTGTTCCATTTCTAATGTGACATTGATTTACTTATGCAAGTGGTTTTGATTTTAGTTACCTTGACTAAAACATGCTACGTAAATACATCAAATATCCAAAAATAAACCATGCTTTTACCATTTCTTAGGCCTTTAATCGATCTTGGCCATATTAACAAGAATGTATTTGGTGTCTGCTATATATTTTCAGGAACTTTAGGAAATACTTGTTCTCATTTAATCTCATAATCTTCAAAAGTCTCTTGAGGAAACCCCTGATAACATCCACTTTCAGTATGGATAATTAGAAAACAATTAGGTTCTAACGAGGCTTTTGCTTCCTTACTCTGTTTACCAGCACTGTTTCAACATCCTTGTATTGATATGAAATGTGTGGAGACGTAGTTTTTTTTCTTTTTAATCTTGGTTCTGGAAGCTCTGGTAGAATAGTTAAGGAAATTTCTTAACAGCAAACAGGGGAAGTGTTTTATTCTCTTTGGGTTTTGATGGTACACAAATTAACTTGTTTCCTCTACTTTTCCCAGAAGAGGGAACCTATTGGAAATGTGAACATTCCTATTCTTCCTGACTCTTAAATTTCATTAGAAAATGTTTTACATAACATAACTTTTACTAAGAGGAGATTGGAGGCCGTGTTTACCAAGAATAATTGTTAACGTGGAGCTAAAAAAACAACATAGAATCATTAGCCATTTGGCTAATAAACACTGCAAACATCATTGCTTATAGGGATGGTGTAATACTAGGATAGAATTTAAGTTCCAGCTCAGATTGCCATTGAAAGAAGGGTATCAATATTTGCTGTACTTATTATGTGTCAGGTATTGAGTAAGGCTCTTTTCATATCTTTAAATTTTTAAATTTTAAAATGTTTATTTTCAAAAGATAGTGTCTTGCATGTTGCCCAGGCTAGTCTCAAATTCCTGGCCTCAAGCAATCCTCCTGCCTTGGCCTCCCAAAGTGCTGGTTCACAGGCATGAACCACTGCACCTGGCCTTTTCCACCCCCCATATTGCTTCTCACTTAATTCTCAGTGCAACCCTGGGCTGAGCATTTTTTCAATCTAAATTATTAGAGATAAGGAAATTGAGAGTTAGGGAGCTTTAGTAACATGTCAAAGGTCACACATCTGTTAATTGCAGGGCTTAGTTTGGAAACCACTTTAGTTTGATGTGAAATCCGAGGCATTTCCACTATAGCACACTGTCTTCATTCAAGTTTTTATACCCTTTGGAGTCTGGTTTCCTACTAACCTTAACCTGTTTTGGAAGGATGAATGGGCTAAGGAATTACTAATTGTAAAAAAAAAAGAACATGTAATTATTGAAAGAAAAATCATGACATTTTATAGTTAACTTCTCAGTTTATTTTCTTTAAATAGTCCCAGGATAACATGCGGAAGTATCTGTGTTCTCTATTTTGTAGCATAAATTAATGGCGAGCAAAGTCTTTTCTTTGCAAGCGTTTTTAACAGTTAACCCATCCTTCCCTGCTGCTAACTTCTCTCAAACTTTTAGATTCATGGGGACATGAAGGCCAGACTGCTGTCTTACTAAATTCTTTTTTTCATAAGAATATGCAAGATGCAAATGAGCAAAATGTGAAAGCTCTATAAAGAGCATCTCTGGGTTTTATAGCCCTGCTTCGGAAGAGTGTGTCTTTGGGATATCAAGTGAAGAAAAAGGAGCATGCATAATTGCGTATGTAATTGGGCTGCAATTTTGCAATGTATAATACAATATATATGTACATTTTTAGTTGAAAGACCTGAAATAAATATGCCAAAATGAGAGCCATAATCATCTGTAGGTGAAGACCCATAAGGCAATTGCATTTCATTTTTCAAATATTTTTATCCATTTAAAAAATAAAAATATGTTTCTTCTATTACCAGAAAAATGCAATGCATTTCATCCATATTTTTAAAGACACATTCTTTTGAAAGTAGTTCTGGTTGTGTGTGAGCGTGAAAATATCCTCAAATGGAAACAATTTTGTCTGCAAGAGAATTCAGCTTTAAAACGGGAGCAATGCATTTGTCTCTTTGATGCCATGGCAACCACTGGGAAAACGCAGAGTCCAACAACGGGATAAAAATGTGCCTCAAGAGTGGGTAAGAAGGAAGCAACCTTGGACTTCTTTTTCCCTTGAACAGAAGGTTGCATTGTGTTTTTCCAGCTGACTTTGCTTTCCAGCTAGGCTGCTGTGAGAGGAAAGAGCAAACAGTAAGAAGAACCTTTTTCTCATGGAGTTTTGGGCTCTCTGAAAAATCGTGTACTTTCTCAGTGGAGAAAAAGCTCAGTTTGTGTTCTCTGTCTTCCCCTCCCCGTGACATCTCCCATTTCAGTCATTTTTATTACAAGTTTCTCAATCCCCTATACATTTTCCCCTCAGGATACCCCGCTTGTCTTCTTTGGAGCTGCATGGCTGGTTTTTTCCCTCTATGGTCACTGTTTTCTTCATACTGCTAGAAAGACTCTTGTACTCTTTCTCAGATCCCAATCCTTAATACATCTCTGTTGGTCTCCAATGATTTGGCTGTCCGAGACTCTCTCTTTTCTTTTCTAAGATTTTTTTTAACCTAATTGTATTCCTTAGGTAAATCGAATTCTCCCCAAGCCACTGAAGATTGCTAAGAGTCTTCATTTTGGCAATATAGATCCAAATATTGTGATGATAGAGGTTGCCAAAGGACTTCGTCTACCTGATATAGGTGAGTCATGATGATGCCAAGCTTTCTCTCTGGTCTGTGCCACGTTTCTCCTTCTAACATGAGAGCAGTGTCAATACAGTGAGGATAGTTGACCTTGATGCTAGGCTTTATATTAAGAGCTTGTGTGTTTGTGTTGTAACAAGCGAGCGCGAAATCACCACTGAGACAAAGACGAGGCCAAATTGCAGGGTCTTTATTGCCGGTGGCCACGAAGGACTTGTGTCTCTCTAACCCGTGGCCCAGAAAGGAGGGTGTCAAGACCTTTTATGCCAGTAAACCACCTCCTGGGCAGGGGTGAGGGCCAGGGCCTTTGGACATTCCGAGGGCCAGGGGACTTTGGACATTCCGATTGTTACTTAAGTGGTTCACAGAAGTCAAGATAAGCGTTAGTTTACACACTGTCGGGGTAGGGTGGAAATTGCAGACCTTAGTTACTTATTACAAGTCACAGGGGCCAAGATGGCATGGGTTTGGACTGCTTGCCTGTCACATTAGGGTTACAGAGAGCAGTTTCAACGGAAAGCTGAGGTATGGTCGAGGTATGCAGTTTATGGGGCAATTACCATGTCACATTTGGACTTAAAAACGTTAGTCCACTTAGAAGCCACCAGCCACCTGAGCTAGACCCTGTAGTTTTATGCCTCAAACCAGTGAAAACACTGCTGCTTTTCAACTAATACAATGAAAAGGAATTGGGGGAGGGAGGCCTTTAGAGTAACCACAGAAGCGACTTGAAAGAATTGCAGGTCATCAGTTTGGTAACCAGAGGTGCATCTTCAGAGTGGAGGATTCTGAGTGGCAGAACCAGGCCTTGACCCAGTGTGACCCCCTGATACCCCTTGGTATTCCCGGTACAAGGGACCACAGGAGACTGTGCAGCTGCCTGGCCTCCAACTGGCCAGGGAGGCTGGTCATTCCCAGAAACTGGCAGTGATGGTATCATTCCTAGGAGCATGATTCAGCCAAGAAGAATGAAAAATTTAGAGCCATGAAGGCTAACTGTGGAGGATGGAAGGCTCATCTCATTCATCTTTCTTTCCGGAGCATCCATCAGTAAATACTGCCTTAAGTGAGATACACAAATTCTAGCTGCTGCTGAGAACTGATGGTTGTATGGCCTGTAGAAAATGTCTTCATTTCTTTAATAATTTTTTTGTAGCCTCCAAAAATTTTCTTTTTTCCTGGATTGGCCCTTGTGTAAAGAAAACATTTCTTCCCACAGTTATAAGCCATGATAAATGATGTGTACCACTTCTTTAACTTCTCATCATTTGGAGTCTAGTGAGGAGACACAAATTAGTAGATAAGGTCAAATTCAACTCAATAAAAGTTGGTGGTCACTTCAGTCCTGAGCCAGGTACCAGCCTGGCCCAGGGAAGCTTAGTTTGAAAGTACCTTATGAGGTTGAACATTTGTATGGTATTGCATAGTATGTTTTAAAAGCCTATTCACGTAGATGATCTCATTTGACTTTCACTGGAAGTAAAACCAAGTTATCAACACTGGTATCAGTGATGAACAGACTCATATGGGTTCAGGATGTCCCTCTGCCCCTAAACAGGGTTCAGGGGCCTCAGGAAAACCATATTCTTCAGTTTATGTGGGATATCACACATTTCTAGGACTGCGAGTGTTGATGAGAAGGTAGGTGTGTGGGTACTTGGGAAGGAAACACATAATTTCAGGTGTTCCTGAACAAATTGTGATCCAGATGGAGTCCAGCCCTTCTGAATCTGATGACAATGCTAGTGGACTGTCTCAGATTTAAGGAATTTGGATCACCTAAGGTTTTATCAGAATGGTACTAGATTTGATATGTAGTAGAGAGAGCCATTTAACAAGCCATGCTCTTCATCTAGTTGATAAGGAAGAAACAGGAGAATGTGAAGTTATGCAAGGGAATGTAAGTGAGTGGTCCAAAGCTGAAATACTTTCATTTGCTAAAGTGATCTGAGGATGGGCATGTCTTTCCATAATACATGTATGTATTTAGCACAGTGCCTGGCACTTAGTAGGTACTCAATAAATGTTAAAAAGATATTATGGTAATAAATAATAGATTGTGCATGGTCGTGTTATGGTTTAAAAAAATTTTTTCATTAGTCTTGAGTTCTGATTCCTTTATTACTTTTGGATGCCAGGTTATTCTATCTGCTTATTTGGTTCTTGTTGTACTAGTTACGCAATACAATCTGTTGAAGGAATAAATGAAAGAAGGAAGGCTTGCAGTGACACTTCGTATTTACTTCTAAGGAAATGTTGATATTCTCTGTTCCAGAAGAACTAAAAAAGATTCATGTTCATTGGTGTCAAAATTTCCATATATTTGTAATTTTCATTATATTAGGTTGGGACAAAAATAATTGCAGTTTTTGCCAATATTAAATATAATAGTGTTAACCAATGAATATTAAAATGTTGGCTGGGCATGGTGGCTCACGCCTGTAATCCTAGCACTTTGGGAGGTCGAGGTGGATGGATCACCTGAGATCAGGAGTTCAAGACTAGACTGGCCATCATGGTGAAACCCCATATATATATATATATGAATGTTAAAATAATAAGTATGTTTTTTTCTTCTTTTTTTTTTTCCTTTTTGATAGACGTTCTTGTGCAGGTCTTAAGTAGGACAATTCTACTTTTTAAGTCAGCACTTTTGAAAGTTAGTTGATTGAGTATTTAGGTATTAGTAGACTGCTTGGTTCAACTTCTTATAATGGATGTAAATTTTGGTCCAGAACTCATGTGTGGAAAAAATTAATTTTGTTTATTTTCTGTCTGATGATAAAATTTTTAAGTGACATTTCCACTAGGAGCTGGAACACTTAATCTCTACCAGTTAGTATTTTTGTCCTTCTAATTCCTAATTTCAAATCTAAATTTGGGAAATACTTTGGAGGAAAGAGCTGAGGTGCAGTGGAGTGAATTCCTGGTCTGCACATGTGGGCATCTGCCAGGCTTCCTCATGCTTGTCTGCTCCCTGGCCATCGGTCCACACAACACAGATGGCTGTGCCATCTTCCCATCCTGAATCTGATGCCTTTTATGTCGCTAGTTCCCTCCATTGCTTGGATGCACCTTTTGGGTACAAAGAAAACATTTGGCTCTTCTTATACTTCATTGGGACACAGAGAATTCTGCCAGTTCCTTTTGCTTAAGCACTCCACAGAACTATTTCTACTCCACCACTACTTTACTCCGTTGGTAACAGAAATGCTTTAGCTCCTGATACGTCTGCGGGATATCCCTCCCTCCAGAGTGTGAAGATACTCTTTGCTATTGATCCTCCCAAACCAATCTGGGTTTCTATGAATTTCCCCATCACAGGGCACGCAACTCAGAGAGGGCAAAGAACAGTGCTTCATCTGAAGGACATGCCATTGCCACTGCCTCCCCTTCAGCTCTTCCTTCCCAACTAACCTGACTATGAAGATTGATCTCATCTGTGGTTTCACGTGGAGGAAGAGGGTGACGTTCTGGGCAGGGATGTTTTTTAATTACGCTGAATTCTTCAAAAACTTCTGTGATGCCTTGAGTTCCCAAGTCCAGGTTGCAACTTCAAGGCCTAGATTTTGATTCTGAACTTTACAGTTGTCAAATGATGACAACTCTTTAAGGATCACTAGGTTTCACTAGTCAGTGAATGTTATTTGTTACCAAGCACTCATTGTGTGCCATGTGCCTGCTATGATATTAGATCACTGCTAGAAAATAAAAGGAGAAACAGGACTCAGCTAAACTAAAAGAACTAAAGTGCTTCATGATTGTGTGGAAGTGGGTATTCAATTTAATAATTACATACTGATATGGTTTGGCTGTGTCCCCATCCAAATCTCACCTTTAATTGTAGCTCCCGTAATTCCCATGTGTTGTGGGAGGCACCCAGTGGGAGATAATTGCATCACTGGGACGGTTTCCCTCATACTGTTCTCATGGTGGTGACTAAGTCTCACGAGCTCTGATGGTTTTATAAGGGGAAATTCCTTTCCCTTGGCTCTCATTCTCTTTTTACTGGCCACCATGTAAGACATCCCTTTGCTTTTCTTTCATCTTCCACCATGATTGTGAGGCCTCCCCAGCCATGTAGAACCATGAGTCAATTAAACCTCTTTCCTTTATAAATTACCCAGTCTTGAGTTTGCCTTTATCTGCAGCATGAAAATGGACTAATACACATATTGAGCATTTTCTATTTATCAAGAACTTGCCTGGGCCTGATGGCTCATGCCTGTAATCCCATGACTTTCGGAGGCCAAGGTGACTGGGTCACTTGAGTTCAGGCATTTGAGACCAGGCATCCTCATGCCCACCTGGTCTCTAGTCATTCATCCACACAACACAGATGGCTGTATCATCTTCCCATCCTGTATCTGAAGCCTTTTGTGAAGCTAGTTACCTGGTAAAACCCATGTAGAAATTCAATTTTACAAAAATTAGTTGGGTTTGGTGGTACACACCTGTAGTCCCAGCTACTCGGGAGGCTGAGTTGGGAGAGTTGCTTGATCCTGAGAGCTCAAGGCTGCAGTGAGCTGTGACCACTCTACTACTGCACTCCAGCCTGGGCAGCAGAGAAAGCCACTGTCTCAAAAAAAAAAAAAAAAAAAAAGTGGGCTAGGTACTGACAGTGTATCAGTGAACAAGACAAATACTTAGACAATAAAATGTGGTTAAAAGCTTGAGCTCTAGAGTCAGGTGGCTAGTTTAAAGGGTGTCTTTTGTGATCTTAACCATCTGAGCCTCAGTTGGCACACATGTAAGGGAAGAATAGTAATAATATCCATTTTATAAATTATAATGAGGATTAAACTGAGATAATATTAATATAAATGAAATATTAAGCACAACATGTATCACATAGTATGCATTTAAAAAATGTTGGTTATAATAACAGATACCATATGTGGGCTGGCTCAACATCTCTTCCAAACTCTATTGTGCCTCCTTATAAAGCTTGCAGAAATGTGTTTTTCAGACTCTCTTGCAGCTAGGATGCCATATATATAATTTAGAGCCCTCTACCAGATGCATTTGTTTCCTGAAGGCTCATGATTCTGGGTTTGACTATATTAACCTGGATGAGATTTGCATAAAATAGTACCCATATTCTTACCTCAGAATACTAGGCACAGTTGCAGCTCGTACATGTGGTCTCTCTCTGCTGGTTCACCTTGTTGGCTTGGGGCAGTAAGGCATGGTTTCTATTTTCATGGAGCTATGGCTTAGCAAGAGAGAAAATATTACAAGTGTGATATATTCTCTTTCCTTCCATTGGAAAGATTTACTTTGACACTTCTCCCAGTTCCCAGGTGGAAAGTAGTAGCCTTTTTTCCTTGGTACATTGAAAGAAAGCTAGAGCAGAGGGCATCTTGCTAAAATTCATATGTAATTTTGGTGTAAAAGACAATGTCTCACTGAATGCCTGCTATGGGATTGTGGGAACTCCTGATTCAGAGTGACATCTCCTTTGACACTGAGTTGGGAGAGGTGCTGTTAAATATTTTCTTGCTACACATGGAAAATATTTTCTTGTTAGTGAAAGAAAATACTTGGAATTTTTCAATGGACAACAAAGAACAAACAAACAAACAAAAAACAAAAGAAAAGGCCTGGTGTATATCTAGATAGATGTAGCTGTTATATCATAAAAAGTCAAAAGCATTTTCTGCCTTACATTTGTGGTATATTTTTGCCTTTCTAAAGGTAGCTGAACTTTTTTCTTACAGTACTATTATGCTGAAGATTATAAATTAGAGTACTTATGCTCAGTTATAAACCACTGTATTCAATTTAAGGTATTGCCATTTAAAATTTTTTAAAGTTACAATAACATTTCATATATTTTTTTAAATCTAGCAGGATTTTAAAATTTTACTTTATTTCATGAAAGTATGGTCAGGTGTCCCTTCAGATCTTTTTTCAGTAATGAAAGTTATTTTTTCCACTGTTTTTCATTATCCAGTAACATTAAACACTGATGAGAATGGAACACAAAGAAAACAAGCATATTTTCCTCTCTTGAATCCCAGAGCTTCAGAGCTTTGACTTTCTTTACTCTTCATATTTTCCTAATGCACATATGAAATCCCCTGACTACCTAATCCTGGTAGGTGTTAATACCTAATATTTACTTTTCCCCCTGAATCTAAGCTGTCAATTTTTCAGGATGGAAATAGTGAAGTTGTCAGGAAATTGATCTCAGTAACTCAGGAAATGGTGGGGCTGGATCACAGGATAAGGTACCCACAGGGGAAGGAACAGTCTTTAGCTGATTTGGGGTTTCTCAGCTTACTGTTTCAGGATGAGAGATTTAGGTTCAACAGGGATTGAGTAGTTATTCTGTACTTGGCCTGTGCTAAACATTAGAACATTATGTCATTTAGTCTTCACAACAATCCTGGGAGAATAGCATAGTATAAATTATGAGAAGGAAACTGAGAGAAGGAAATTGATGTTCAGAGAGGTTAAGAATGTGGTATACCGAGAAACAGTGGAGTCAGATTGTTTCACAAATTTCCCCTTTACACTGCTGCTGCATTTCAGAGAAGACAGAAACATTGTAAGTCCTCTTTCCCCTGACTTTCAGCCACATAGATGTTTTTAATTAGGCTCAAGGTTTTTTGGATTTTGAGGTGGGGGAAAAAGGATTTAAAATAGTGCATCTGCATTGAAATCTGAGTTCCTGCAATGGAACAAAACTCAAGACCATACTAATGTTGACTAGCAGAATAGGCAAAATAAATCAATTGATCCTTTAATGAGGTGCTGACCACTTTATCCCTTAAAGTTTGCTGTAATTTAAAACAATAATAGCTACACTATTAATAAAAGAATTATACATCCATTTTTTATGAGAGACTCTTTCAAAATCAATTTCTGCTTCTTGTTTGGGAAAGATAAAAAGGTATTTGGGAGAATAAATAGGGAATATGGAGGGTACTTCTCATAAAACCAGTTGAGAGAATGGAACATACTAGATGCCCCACAAGTAACTACAAACTAAATAAACTTGAATATATGTCTTTCACCTCTATTTTCCCTCTTACCACCCCTTCTTAAGAACTCTCTTCTCTTTAGATAATGGCCAGGGATATAATCATTTAGCATGCACTTTCTTAGATTAATAAAGTATCGTATAGAATTTGTTCTGCAAATGCTTCATACATGCATAAAAATCTTCCCTATTTGTGAGGTGCAGGATTCTGTTTATCTCTATTAGATTAATCTTGTCAAAATATGTTGTCTGAATTTTTTTCTTTTGTTTTGAGGCAGCTCTGTTGCCCAGGCTGGAGTACAGTGGTATAATTATGGCTCACTGCAGCTTGACCTCTCAGGATCAAGAGATCCTCTCACCTTAGCCTCCCAAGTAGTTGAGACTACAGCTGTGTGCCACCAAGCCCGGTTAACTTTTGTATCTTTTGTAGAGATGAGGTTTTACTATGTTGCCTAGGCTGTTCTCAAACTCCTAAACTTAAGCAATCTGTCTGCCTCAGCCTCCCAAAGTGCTGAAATTAAAGGAATGAACCACTGTGCCCAGCCTGAGCTTTCTAAATCTCAGTTTCTTTTTCTGCTTGATATGTTTCTGATAGAGGTATTCAAAAATTGTTCACTGTCATTGTTGTTTTGTTTAGTTTTCATTATTCTGTTAGTTTTAGCTTTATAAATTTGAGGCCAAGTTGTTAGATGTATATGTGTTTATTATTGTAACTTAGTGGAATGCTCTTTTGTATTATTTGTGACCCCTGTTTTTCTTATTATTGCCCTTTTAAATATTTCTTTTTTGAAACATGAACTTTCTTTGGGTTAGTATTCTTATGATACATATTTTTTAGCTCATTATCTTTAAACTTTCTGTATACTTTTAATGTGTTTTTTAAAGCTGCATATATTTATTTTTCTTGATGATATCTGTTATTTAGTGGCTGGTTTAATCTATTTACATTTATTAAGATTATTGGTATGTTTGGACTTGTTTCTATCATCTTAAATGTGTTTTCTGGTTATTATTCTTTTTCTTTCCTTTTTCCTTCTTTTTTCTTTCCTTTTTTTCTCCCTCCCTCCCTTCTTACCTTTCCTCCTTTCTTCTTTTTCTCTGTTAAAGTGATGGTTTTCTACATCCTTCCTCTTTTAGTTCCTTTCCTGGTTTAGAAATTAAAATTTTACACACACATATGTACACACACATACACATGCATTGTATATAGACATACATAGGATTATATACAATAATGCCTATAAGAATATATACACACACACACACAGATGTGTATAGATTACAGACAGACCTTTGCCTGTCTCTCCATTCATATATAGACCCTTGTTTATATAGTCAATGAATATTCTTATTATTTCTGAGTGTATTTTTATTTTGCTCATACTCTTGAAAGATAGTTTTTCTGGGTATAAAATTTAGCTTGAGCATTACTGGCCCTAAGCTTTTAAAAGATATTACTCCATTATTTTCTGGCATCTATTCATACTGATGAGAAACTTGCTGACAATGAAAATGTAAAGAAAAGTGTTGACAGTTATGACTTTTTAGGTATTTTCTCTTTTTCTTTGGTAGTTTTAAAAAGCTTTCTCTTTACACAGTGATATTCTTCTGGTTTGTTCTTGTGTTTAGATGCAGAGTTATCTTAGTTTATCCTGATTGAGTGCTTAGAGTGCTCTTTTAATGAGTGCTCACAGTCTTCTTCATATTTTAAGCAACTGTAGCCATGATCTCTCTGAATACTGCATCAAAACCAACCCATCTAATGCTCTATCATTGACACTACTCCTAGGGATTACAGACCCTTAATTTTTCCTTTAGTTCTTTTAATTTTTATATTTATCTAGAATGCTTTCTTTTTTTTTTAAATTTTGGCAAATTTTTCCAGGACTACATACTAATTTACTAATTTTCTGTGTTGTTTAGACTTTATCATGCTTGAATTTTTAAATATCAGTGATAATATTTTAAATTTCTAACATATTAATGCATTCATTTTACATTCATTTGTTTTACTGCTCTGATTTTGTTTTAAAAGTTTTCATTTAAAAATGGATGATATTTCTTTAATTACCTCTTTGCAGACTAGACATTTCCATTGTGTTTGTTTCATGTACAATAGGGTTTCTCAATTTCAGCACTATTGGCGTTTTAGGCCAGGTCGTCCCTTGTTGTAGGGGGTTGTCCTCTGCCCTTAACACGTTTAGCAGCATCCACGGATTCTGCCTACTCCTAGGTGACAATAACACCTCTATCTCTCCATTTGAGATAGCCAGACATGTTTCCAGTCATTGCTGGTTGTTCTCTGTGGTTGAAAAAATTATTCTTAGTTGAGAACAACTGATCTTGCCTGAATTTATGCTCTGTTGATTTTTAAAAGTAATTTTCTTAGTGCTAGTTTTCTTCGTGTGTTTTGGAATATCATGTGCAGATTTATTCTCTCACATTCTCTGCTGTCTAGTAGTTTTGTAGTTGCTGTCACTGGCCGCTTGGCCCAAAGCCCAGAACCCATCTTATGTAGATGGCTGAGGTTTCTATCTCATGGTGTTACTAAGGGTATGACAGATTAAGGCTCTGAGTGACTAGGCTCAGGTCCTGGTTATGAGTCTGTGTATGTTTACTTTACCTCCTCTGGGTATTCTACTTCCTGCAAGCTATTGTCTCAGAGAGCTGTACATGGCAGCTTTTCTCAACTTATTTTACAACCTGGTTTCATGCAGTGATACTTGTTTCATTCTCCACGTTTTCCACTGTTGTACAGGACTCAGATTCCTGGCTGCTACTGCTTGCATTTGTATCCAGAGTCTGGGAGGCTCTCTCCATTTCATGTTGCTGTCTGGCTCTGTTCACAGAGATGCTTATTTTGTTTATAAGCACAGCTTTGAGTTTTTGATGTACTCTTTCCATATTTTATCTATCAGTACTATGATTGGAACAAGCAGGGCTGAGGGGGGCTCAAAATGTGAACTTAGATCGAAATTGTTAAACTTTATTTTAATATTCATAATTGCTGAAAAGACACGTTAACGTTTTGTGTCTCTAGTACAGGATTTCTCTCAATCTCAGAACTATTGACATTTTGGACCAGATAATTATTTGTCAGGTGGAAGGGGATTATTTTTTGCATTGCAGGATGTTCAGCATCCCTGGCCTCTACCCACTGTATCCCAGTAGCACCTTCCTTCCCTCCAAGTTGTGATGACCCAAAATGTATCCAGTCATGCCAAATATACCCTGGGGTTGGGCAAAATCACCCCCATCTGAGAACTACTGCTGTCATCTACAAATACCTCTCTTCGTACTTTGTTTATGTCTCATTCCAAGGTCCTTGGTTCTTACAGTATATAAAAACTTAATCTGATTTTTAATTTAGTATATCTTTTTAGAGTTTATATTGTTAGAGCACTGGATTTTGAATGCCATTAGAAAGGTCAAGATGATATTGTCTGACTTTGATGTTAGTTGCTTTAGGGCATATGTGACTTGGAACAATGTTCTAGAGGGCATTAGAAGCCCATAAACAGTGGTGGGATTGAGCACTTTTGATTTGTCCTTGACCTTCTCTGTTCTAATCCCTTTGACAACACTGCCTCTAAAATATAATATCATTTTTATGAATAGTTTCATTTCATAAATTTCACTTCTGTCCAGCCCATTGTTTATAGGATACTGTCAAGCTACAGTATTGGGGAAAAGAGATGGAGGCTGAGGCTGTTGTTTGAAAGGCTCTTCACTTCTCCTGACGACTCTGGCTGGGCTGAAAAACTGATTGTGTCTGCATTAGGGGCTCTCTAATCACTCTTTCCTAAGTGCTCCACTCATTCTTTCAGGAAATCCAAGACTGAAGATTGATTTTGACTTGAGAATTTTATTTTGCAGTGAAGATTTACAGTTCTACTCCTGTAGAATAACTGAGACATAAGCTTCTCTGGTCTTAGGCTGAGGTCCAGGTGTGTGGTAGACACCTGCTGCATTAGCATAGGAGAGGACAATGATGCAGAGTGCTGGGGGATGTCTGGAAGGTGGCAGCTCGAGCTGGTGCCTGGTGGCAGGGATCAAAGAAGTTCAGCTTGATGAAGCAGAGCCAGATCGGAAAGGTGGGAAAACAAAGGTGAGCATGTTCTCTCACAAAGGGACCCTGTGCTTGAAACAGAAGCTGCTCTATTCTTTTTCTCTTGGTCATATAGAGGAAGCTCTTTCTAACAGACTCCCACTGTTGTCTTTGTTTTCTTAGGCACATCATTCTGTCAAGGTCTGGGAGTGTGTTGCTCCACTTGGGGTTTGATGGGTTGTGTGAACTTAGGTGTGGCTTTTGTGACTTTTGGAAGTCACTACTCACTGATGAGTAGCGGTGTTATTGTAGACTTTTCCATTGCCAAGATATACTTCCTCTCTTCAAGATTCTAGATTTTCCTAGCTTTAGAAGGCCTCAAGTCCCAGAAAGGTGGAATATCATCTTGGCTTTTGTGCATATGGCTTCCTAACACTTTCAAAATAAAGGTTTTGATTTCCAAGTCATAGCTCCAGGTTTGGCTATAATATTTATACATCTACATAATATCTGATTATGTGTTGGTATAAAAAAGGTGAAATAAAACAATAAGATAAAAGATTTGTTGAATGAATAAAATATTACTAAATTTTTCTTGTAGAGACGAGGTTTTACCATGTTGGTATTTGCTCAAATACCAAAGAAAGCCCCCCTGAACCCAGTGAGCGTGAACCTAGTAACTCATTTTGTTGTAAACTCTTAATTTACCATGTTTGAACTTCTTACATTCCATTAAAAAGTATCTTCTGTTTGCTTTGCCTATGGAGTAGCCATTCTTTTATTCTTCTACTTTCTTAATAAACTTGATTTCACTTTACTCTCTGTATTCTTCTAGAATTCTTTCTTGCATGAGATCCAAGAACCCTCTCTGGGGCCTGGATCGGATCCCCTTTCCAGTAACATCTTTCTGGTGAACCGCAAAGGGATTATACTTAAGAGACCACAAACTCAAAAGAAAATCATTTGTGTGCAACACCAGCTGGCCAACTTTGGAGTCAACAAAACTTTTATTTTGAGCTATTTACAGCTCATAGGAATTGAGTAAAGTATATTCCTATGAACAAATTTGGAGCATATTTGTTTCTTTCTACCTGATTTATACAGAATTTGGAAGCTGTAAATATTCTTAACTCATGGCAACATAGTTATTTGCATAAGTGTAATAAGACTCTGTTTTCTTTTGCAGTAGGACACAATTGAAGAAACTGGTTATTTTACCAGTTTCCAGCTTTGACTGGAATGGTGTATTTTTCTTTAAGGAATCAAACTTGACTTGCAGAGCCAGTAAAAACCCTTTGGGAAAACTAGCCTCATGCCTTGTCTACACAGTACAGGGTTCCTGACCTGTGGTAAGTAAAGAACGCCACTTTCTGACAGGCCCAGGAGCCCCAAGTTATTTTGGGACTTTAAGAGGAAAGGAATTTATCCAACTCATAGGTATTTAAGAGTACAAACTCATGGCTGGGCTAGGCTTTAAAAAGTCTTATCTGAGATTCCTTTTATGAAACAAAGTACCATTGAAGCCAATTTAAAAAGCCTATGTGAAAAATAATTCTTGCTGCACTTTATGCAAATAATCTGGCCAAGTGTAATAAAGCAAATCGGTCTTACCATGATTTGTCTTTAGTAAAAATGGGAAACTGGAGAGATAAAAATTATGTTTCAAAAACTATGGTACATCTGTTGTTAGATTCCAGTCTCATCAGTTGATTTTTAAAAGTTATTCTCTGCAATTTAGACGAACTCTGCTTATTCCTATGAGCCTATCAATAATATCTGACTGCTGCTCAGAAGAAACAAGATGGATGGGTACTGTAAAAATCTGGATCAATATTCTAATTCGGGACACATATTGGGATCATCTAGCAACCTCATATCATCTTGGTTTCAACAGTTGCCCAATTCATGGAAAATCTTCTTGTTTAGTTTACTTGGGATAATTTTGCGTATTTTGCTTTATTGTTGTGGAATATATTGCTATTGTACTCTTTATGTAGGAATGCAGGATAAGCAGCTTACTGAATGTTTTCTTAAACACTTATCAATCTTCCAGATATCACCTTTTGATGAAACTCAGAGTTATGAATGGCCTTCACCATACTGAAGCTTTCTGACTGAACTCCTCTTTACCCTGAATACAAGAGACGCTAATACTTAGGCAGAAATATCATCACCCCTATTCAGCCTGAGGAAGTTACAGAAGATGGATCTCTGTCCCTTTACAACCCTTAGGATTAAGGGTTCTCTTATGAAAGGGAGGGGTGAAATACGTGAGAGGCATTTGAACCAGAGTGATTCCATCTTGAATAGGGGCTGGGTAAAATAAGGCTGAGACCTACTGGGCCGAATTCTTAGGAGATTAGGTGTTCTAAGTCACAGGATGAGATAGGAGGTCTGCACAAGGTCATAAAGACCTTGTTGATAAATCAGCTTCCAGTAAAGAAGCTGGCCAAAACCCACTAAAACCAAGGTGGTGGCAAAAGTGACCTTTGGTTATCCTCACTGCTCGTTATATGCTAGTTGTAATGCATTATCATGTTAAAAGATACTACCAATGACAATTTACAGATGCAATGACAGTTTACAGATGCCATGGCAACTATATGGTCTAAAAAGGGGAGGAACTGTCAGCCCCAGGAATTGCCCACCCCTTTCCCAGAAAATTTGTTTAGCATATAATCAAGAAATAACTGTAAGTACCCTTAGGCCAGCAGATCAAGCTGCTGCTCTGCCTATGGAGTAGACATTCCTTTATTTTTTTACTTTCTTAACAAACTTGCTTTCACTTTTAAAACAAATCTAATTTTCATCAGAATTATCTACATTTTAGACATCTTGTTTACTAGATTGTAAGTTTTTAGCAGAATTCATATCTTGTTCATCCCCTTTGCTCGACATTGACAGAGTTTAGCCAGAGGTGGCAAAAGAGATTTCTAACAAATATTCAAGGGATTAATTTATCATTAAAAATAAAAAGAGAAATCATGCCTGTGAGTCTCCCCAACCTCTCTATTATTTCTCTGTTCTCTCATGCTGCTATAAGTACTTAGCCTTAGGAGGACAAGAAATATGAGAAACAGTTTTAATACATCATTATTTGCAACCTATATTCATAAATACTTTTCCACCTATGGCTTATCTTCAAGGCTAAGACAAACAGCAGATACTCTAATACTTGGATTGGGCCCTCGTATGAGATGGATGGCCACAATTGAGTGAAAAGCCCTTTTTGTGCCCCAGTGTTCACATTGTTTTAACAGGCAGGAAATGGATTTACTATCACTGATCCAGATGTTCCCGTGAATTCCCATATGGAAGTGTATTGGTCAGGGTCCAGCCAGAGAACTGAAACTACTGTTGAATGTCATGGAATTTGGGATTTATTATAAGAATTAGACCTTTAAAAAAAAAAACTGTAGGAGTAGCTGAATGAGTGAATGTCAAAAAGTCAGTTAGAGGATGAGAAAAGAGTTACTAACTGATCCTCTGAAAGCACTTTCACAGTTGGAGAAGCCAAAGTTCGTAGGAAAAATCTGAGAAGCTAAGCATGTCCAGCCATTGAAGTGGAATAGAACAGAAGCTCATGGTAAATATTTATACAAAGTTGCACGTGTACAGTTATCACCTCTGTGGGTCCACAGCCAGGCATCTGGTGGTGGACGTGAGGTCACCATTTGTCAGCAGGGTCAGCAGTCAAGAAGAGGAGCTAGATGCATAGCAGAGAAAAACAAAGACAAGTTTGAACCTGTTGGCTAGCGCTGCACCTGTCCCTCACTACATCTCACTACAAATGACTTCCAGAAAATAACGTCTACTGCTTTGCTTCCACATCCCAAATCTCATGCAAGTTTCTCTTTTGGCCAGCTCAGACCTAGAACCATATAGGGAAGAGGATTCTGGGAACTTTGGTTTCCAGCTTAATGATGTTGATAATAGAACCATCCAGCCCAATAACCCTATGCTGTAGCATATGGAAGGGCACATAGGTATAGTCTACTACTAAAAAATGCCCAATATGCTTGGAGCTTAGGAGAGAGTACAAAAGCATCTAGTTACCATAAACATTGGATCATCTGGTAGTTCATTCAGATTCAGCTATCAGTGGTATGGCAGAGTATATTTCTTTCTTTCTTTATTCTTTTTTAATTATACTTTTTCTGGGGTGCATGTGCAGAACGTGCAAGTTTGTTACATAGGTACATATGTGCCATGGTGGTTTGCTGCACCCCATCAACCCGTCATCTACACTAGGCATTTCTCCTAATGCTGTCCCTCCCTGGGCCTCCACACTCCCTGACAGGCCCCAGTGTGTGATGTTCCCCTTTATGTGTCCATGTGTTTTCATTGTTCAACACTCACTTATGAATAAGAACACTCAGCGTTTGTTTTCTGGCAGTGTATTTTCTAAAGATAGCCATGCAAATAGGTTCCAATTCCATATACTCTTCTTATAGTTTGACTTATACTGCACCCATCAAGAAGTGGGTCTTATGTTCCCATCCTGTGAATCTGTTTTTTTTTTTTTTTTTTTAAATAGAGACGGGGGTTTCACCATATTGGCCAGGCTGGTATCGAGCTCCTGAACTCATGATCCGCCCACCTCAGCTTCCCTAAGTTCTAGGATTACAGGCTTGAGCCACCACGCCCAGCCGAATCTGGGTTTTAATCAAGTACGGTGAAAGTGATGCTTTGTAACTTATGAGGCTAGGTCATAAAAAGGACACAGCTTCTATCTCTCTCTGTATCTCTCTGTTGAATTCTTGTCTATGGAATCCAGCTACTACATTATGAGGAAGCCCAGGCCACATGGAGAAGCCACATGTAGGTGTTCCAGCCCCTGGCCTATGAGTCTCCCAGCTGAGACCCAGATTCCTTGAACAGAGACAAGTCATCCCCTATGTACACCATGAATTTCTTATCTATCTCGAGAAACCCTGAAAAATAATCAATGATTATTTTTAAGTTGCAAAGTTTTAGAAGGTAACTTTTAAATGTATCGATCAATAAACAATACAGGTAGATACTAGAAAGCTACTTTTCTAGGTCTATTCCCCTAACTCTCCTCCTTCCTGTTTCACCTCTTTGAATCTTCCCTGGTTCTGTCCTGATACCACGAAAATATATATAAGGACAGTGGGATCCATTTTTTGTTCTTTCCTAGGAAAATTAAGAATTAGCCTTAATACATTATTAGGTTAGGCAACATATCTCATTCCCCACTAAGAATGAAGATGGGGAAGGATAAAAAGTGAAAAAAGGAGAAAGACTCCTTTCCTGATACTGCTTCTGTGGCAGGATAGGGACTGGCACTAGTGGGCAGTCAATTAATATTTGTTGAATAGATGAATAAATTACGATGCCTTAGGCATTAAGAGAAGACTGACGTGGATCCGTGGATGGCTTTGTTGAAGTCTGTGTCAAAGCTGTTCTAGGTGGTGGGTGGTCCAGGGGTTTTCCCCCATAGTAGAGCAGTTTGAGATGTCTAGACTGTGCCAAGTCACAAATAGGTGGATCTGAATCATTTGCATTTGTTCTAAGGCAAGCCAGGGAATCTGTAAGGTCTCGGTGAGGACTTAAGTGAATGCTTTTCTCTATACAACTTGTGGGGTTTTCTTGATTGCTAATCACCTAAAGCTAGGTTGTAAATTCTGGGACTACTGTAGACTATAGTGAGCAGCATTCTAACCCTCTAGGCCCCGGAACCCACATTCTTCACCAACAGGGCACCACAATCTATTTACTAAGAAAATCAATGACCAAATGAGAATGGTGCTCTCCTAAGGTGGGCTTTGCTATCATCATTCTCTAAACTAATGTCATTCAAGGATGGAGGTTTTAGGGATCTTGAGCAACATGAGTGGGTTCTGACTGGAATTTTTTTTGAACAACTAGTAAGTATTGTGTTTTCTGTGGGAAATATTAATAAAACATGAGGTATTAGTGAAGCAGGTCACAGTCTTGGTTCAGAAGCCCTATCTGAATCTTAACACTGCTGCTTACTGTGATTTTGAGAAACTACATAGCCACTTTAAACTTAGTTTCACTATCTTTTGCATGAGGCTAATGATATTATCTGAGTTTGCTATGTAGATTCAATGTCATTATACATTATGGCATATATTAAGTTACACTATGTACGTAGAACAGTAAGTGTTCATTAAGTGGTAACTCTTACTATTATCATTACAAGTGTATACTTTGGCAAAAGATACCTCCTGTTCAACTGTGCCTTGAAAAAGTCAAAGCCTTTCATTATGATGCACTCAATTTTCCTACTTCCTGACTTTTTTTTTTTTTAACTTTTATTTTAGGTTAGGTAGTATACGTGAAGGTTTTTTATATAGGTGAACTGATGTCATGAGGGTTTGTTGCACAGATTATTTCATCACCCAGGTATTAAGCCTAGTACCCATTAGTTATTTTTTCTGCTCCTTTCCCTCCTCCCCCACTTTACTTTCGAGTAGTCCCCAGTGTCTATTCCCTTCTTTGTGTTCATGAATTCTCATTGTTTAGCTTCCACTTATAAGTGAGAACAAGCAGTATTTGGTTTTCTGTTTCTGTATTAGTTTGCTAAGGATAACAGCCTCCAGTTCCATCCACGTTCACACAAAAGGCATGATCTCATTCTCTTTTATGGCTGCATAGTATTCCGTTATCCAATCTGTCACTGATGGGCATTTAGGTTGATTCCATGTCTTTGCTATTGTAAATAGTGCTGCAAGTAACATTTGCATGCGTGTTTCTTTACGGTAGAATAATAGATATTCCACTGGGTATACACCTCATAATGGGATTGCTGGGTCAAATGTTAGTTCTGCTTTTAGCTCTTCAAGGAATTGCCATGTTACTTTCCACAATGGTTGAACTAATTTACACTCCCACTAACAGAGTATAAGTGTTCCCTTTTCTAAGCAAACTTGACAGCCTGTGTTATTTTTTTGACTTTCTAGTAATAGCCATTGTGACTGATGTGAGATGGTATCTCATTGCGGTTTTGATTTGCATTTCTTTAATCAGTGATATTGAGCTTTTTTCATATGCTTTTTGGCTGCATGCATGTCTTCTTTTGAAAAGTATCTATTCATGTTCTTTGCTCACTTTTTAATGAGTTGTTTGTTTTTCTCTTGTAGATTTGTTTAAGTTCCTTTTAGATGCTGGATATTAGACCTTTGTCAGATGCATAGCTTGTAAATATTTTCTCCCATTCTGTAGGTTGTCTACTTACTCTGTTGATGGTTTCTTTGGCTGTGCAGAAGCTCTTAAGTTTAATTAGATTCCATTTGTTAATTTTTACTTTTGTTGCAATTGCTTTTGGTGTCTTTGTCATGACGTCTTTGCCTCTTCCTATGTCTAGAATGATATTGCCTAGGTTGTCTTTCAGGGTTTCTGTAGTTTTGGCTTTTACATTTAGGTCTGTAATCTGTCTTGAGTTGATTTTTGTATATGGTGTAAGGAAGAGGTCCAGCTTCACTCTTCTACATATGGCTAGTCAGTTATAATTTACTGAATAGGTATCTTTTCCTCATTGCTTGTTTTTGTCAGCTTTCTCAAAGATCAGATGATCATAGATGTGTGGCCTTGTTTTTTGGCTCTCTATTCTGTTCCATTGGTCTATGTGCCTGTTTTTGTACCAGTACCATGCTGTTTTGGTCACTGTAGCCCTGTAGTATAGTTTAAAGTCAGGTAGTGTGATGCCTCCAGGTTTGTTATTTTTACTCAGGATTGCCTTGGCTATTTGGGCTCTTTTTTAGTTTCATATGAATTTTAAATTAGTTTTTCTAGTTCTGTGAAGAATGTAGTTAGTAATTAGATAGGAATAGTACTCAATCTATAAATTGCTTTGGACAGTGTAGCCATTTTAATGATATTGATTCATCCTATATATGAGCATAGGATGTTTTCCCATTTGTTTGTGACTTTCTTTTTCTACAAAGCAAAATACTATAAATTAATCCTTTAAGTTCAATCTCCTTCCTGAAGCATTTCCCCAGCACTTCCATCTCACTTGTATCTTTTCTTCCTTAAAATTTTTATCACTCATATTACTAAGACCTATGCCATTGTATTGAATTTATCACCACTTATTGTTCTCACATGGCTCTGTGTATGGTCTTGTCTCCTTAATGGAATTTTAGGTACTTTTAGAGGAGGTACCATGCTGTATACCACATCTGTACTATCTTGAGATTCTAGATGGTTTTGGGCAAAGAGATGGTAGTAAAAACAACTATTATTGATTTTACTTTTTACTTAGAGGACATTAAAGAATATTCTTCCACTTGAATGAATTAAAAGGACCTCTCATGAGATGCCATTAATAGGTCTGGGTTGGGTTCAGAGAGAGATGATGTCTGGGTTTCATGAGCACCCAAAGAGATTCTGGTATGTATTACATGTGCACAGGGTATGCAAGGTGCTCAGTGCACACTCAGTCAAACTATCTGTTTTAAACAAACTAAATTATCACATGCCTTCTGCTTTGTCTCTGCCTATTGCTGGTCCAAAGCCAGTGGGATATGGCTGGAGAGGTGGGGAAGACTCAGATACATGGCTGTATGGTGTGCACCATTAATAGGGCTTTTGCTTTTCCAATAGCTCCCAGCTTTCTCAGTAGGCCAAGGGTGGGGCCTGGTCTGGAATAGAAGGTTGACAGACAACAGAACACTGTGCTTAAGCAGGACTGAGAGAATGGAAAAACTGATCCACAGGAGGTCCGCCCTGCCAATTCAGCGGCAGTTGGAGGAAGTGCTTTCAAAACATAATGTGTGGAGGCTGGCAGACCAGCACAGAGAGACATGCCAACACTTGCAAGCTCCCTATCTGAGACAGGGTGGATTCCACATGGCTAAATCATAGCGTTCGAAAGCTAACATGCCTCCCAACTATCTTCTGTATCACTGCCAATCTTTCAGTAGGAACTTGACTGACACTGTTTAGGCAGAGACCAAAGAAAGAAAAACAGTTGAGGTGTACACAGAGTAATAGACTGGTTTATGGCTTGGACTTCAAAGAAATATATAATGAAATATCCTATTTTGTGCTAATTTTCCTATCCTTCATGGATCCTAATTCAAGTAATGAATTCCATGAATGCGGCTAGATTACAGCAGTTAAGCACTTCAGTTTCACAGTTCCCATACTTGCTTACAGCATTAAACACATTGGTAGAATATGGCAACCTTTCTAGTGCCATCTGCTTCGGTTTCATGGATCACATGCTCAATGATAGATTTCTAAATAACCACTGCTCACAGTGGCTATCCTACGGAAGGGAATTGCCTGGGTTTTCTTGATTGGGCAATAAGCTTGTTTAACCAGATGACTTTATTCTTATTCTAGTAACTGGGAAAAAATACAACAAAAGATTAATAAATTCGAGAATGATGCCTGTTCCCTGGGAAATTGGTGGTGTTAGAGGGACAGGTTATGACCTGTCAGAAAGAGAAATACAATTGTGATTAACACTTACAGAAGGGTGTTTAACCTTAGGCTTAAAGTAGCTGGCTCAAAAGAAAACACATTCATTGATGTGAAAACACTGAGATTATTGACTTTTGGTTGAGAGAGAAAAATGAAGCCATTGTGATGTGGAAATAGCCAACACATTGTTTATTCTGCCTGGCTCATGGAAATCTATTTTTCACAGTACTTTATTCAAGTACTGTTATTTCATAGTGCTTATATTTAAAAAATGGACAGATCCTTAAACTTTATTTTGTATGAATAGGAATGTACCTTCCCTCACCTCAGTTCTGCCAAATACAAAGACTCCAGACTCACAGCTACCACAGAGTGATGGGAAAATCTTTATGGATAAGCTGGAGTGGAAAAGGAAAACCAATTTTTCAAAATACAGTGGGACAGATTTCTTTTCCTTACTATTGGCTTCAGGTTTCCCTGTCTTTCTAATGTCATGTTTATGATCAGAGGACTCCTCAAAAGTCTTTGTAAAGGCAACCTTACACTTTGACTTGTCACATGTGTAGAGCAAGTGAAGTGACAGCAGCATGGAAGAAAATCCAGTCCTTTTCTGTGAGCAGGAGACTTTGATAGACTCTTAGACTGCTGAGAATGTTACCTTTTACTCAAATCACTTCTTAAATGAGCAGAGACGCTTAGCCCATTTCCTGCCAGTGGGGTGGCAGAATAGCTGATACTTTAAGTGGGACTTGGGTGGTTTTGAAAAGATGTTTCAGAACTTCGGAAACTTGTATGAATGTCCTGAAATGTCATTGCATGAATATTTTTGTCAGTAATACTTTCTAAATTCAAAATGTCCTTTTTGGGAAGAAATTCAGGTTGATGTAAACCTATGGGCTTTTATAAGAGTTTTATGTACATTCAATTAGGATGCTAAATGAAGAATGCTCACAGTGTTAGCAAAAGACATTTAGGAAAGATATGGAGCCATGAAAAAAAAAAGAGATGCTTTTCCTACTGGGTCTGGGGAAAATCAAAACAAAGCAAAAGATCTGGCAGTTTATATCAAATTAAATTCCAAATAAATGACGATTTAAATGTAAAAAAGATGAGGCATAATGATAGTGGAAGAAAATTTAAGCAAGATTTTCATAATCTAGAAATGAGGAATGATTTTAAACATCACAGCTAAAGCCAAAATCTAAAGAAAAATTTATAGATTGGTTGCATGAAAATGAAGAAAATCCTCAAAGATGAGATGTATATGTGAGATACTCATTGCTACTTCACCTGTAACACAAAATGGAAACTCTCTAAATATCTGTATTTGAGAATTAGTTTGAAAAAATAAAAGCAAAACCATACAATAGACTACTATTACAAATGATAATGTAAACATTATTATGGAGAAGAACCTATCACGTTTGTGAAAAACGGTCATAAAACATTTCAGTTATAATAATTTGACAAATGGTCACATTAGGCACATAGGAAGTTTGCACACTTTTTTTCTTAATATTTCATTATAAAACTTATCAAGCATACAGAAAAGGAGAGCGTGTAATAACACCCATATATTTTCTACCTGGATTCAATAATTGATAACATTTTGTCATGTTTACTTTATTTCTCTGTACATACATCTCCCCACATACATTTGACCTCACTAACTACCTGATTTATGAATCTTCTCTAAACATTAAGGCCCAGATTCCCCTGAACAAGTTAAGTAGTGATGACCTCAGTGTCACTAAAGGCTATCTATTTGGTTTTGGGTCACACTTCCTAACAAAGTTTTTCCCTTGATTGCATTAAAATCTGCATTTTTTCGGGGGGTTATTAATGAACACAGTTTAGCTTCTTTTTTTGAGATAAGAAGATGCTGAAACCAAAATTTATTCCATTAAGTTAAACTGGGGATAATGCAATGCTAGCTTTTATGTTACAAAAAGTAGTAATAATATTGCACGTGTATCCCAGAACTTAAAGTAAAATAAAAAAAGATAAATAATTTGATTATTCATGCAATTATGTACAATTACATATGCCTATTTAAGGACAAATATGTACAATGACATTAAAATAATTTAAAAGAAAATTTAAAAGAGAAAATAAACCTACTTTAGTAAATTCTAAAGAAAAAGTAATAATACATCTTTGGCAGATATGTCTAAAAAATAATTTGTGTCTAAGACTTTAGCAGCAGAAATCTCTCAGGGCAGGGGAATAGCACCACCTCTAACAGATGTCTTCACCTGTGGAGCAGCGTTCTCTCATACGGTCACGGTGAGAAACCACTACGCAAAAGCACCGTGCTCTGGGAAAATTCCAGTCTGTCTGGGAGGCAGATGCTGTAGATATGAATACGCTGACAGGCGTTCTGGTGCTCTTCCAAGCTCCCCTTCAATGTTCCACTCCTTGGTCCTCATCTTCCATCTTCGTCAACCCTCCCACCTTATTGGACAGGGCAAGGATTGTTTTCCTGACATTTTCCTTTGATCAGCCAAGTATCACAGTGAAGATTATTATAATCAACTCTTTTATAATCTAATGCCTTTTAGAATGTGTGTGTCTCTGTGTGCATATGTGTGCGTGCGCGCGTGTGTGTGAGCCAGAGGGAGAGAAAGTGAGAGGGAGTCGAGGAGGAGGCGGCTATCAGAAAGCGGTGAGAAAGGACTACCTGCCTCCTACTCCCTCAGAAAGTCTTAGATTCGGCCTTAGCCTACCTTCTCCCTTTTCTCTTTCGTTACTTCCTTACTCCAGTTTCCCATTTTTTTCCTGCTTATTGAGATTTCTCTGCTAAAGCTGCCACTAGTCTCAATTCCCCCGGGATTTGATAGTTCAATTGTGAAATCAGATTTCTCTCTTCAGAGTTGTCCGCTAGGTTCTCTCACAAACAATATAATTCTTCCCAATTCTGGCACATTTCAGACTATTCCTGTGGGACAGAAGTTTCTTAAATCTCTCTCAGCATTGAGACTAGGGCTCAAGGTTATTGATTATTAGAAGTTTGAGCAGGAGTTTGAGCACTGGATGGAACTCTGGATTTTCTGCTCTCTATGAGCCTGCCATGTTAGTTTCAGTGCTGGCCTCCTGAGATTAGGCTTTGAGTTAATATAGGGTCAAGTTCCATAAACTGGATATGGTATGGAAACAGATAGGGGAAGGCTTTCATCTTGTATTCAAAGTTTATTGTCTTAGGTTGTTAAAGGTTGATACATTTTTTTAAAAATTAAAAAAGTACCATTCTCATCAGTTAATTTGTCATGTTGCTTTGTATTACTATGCTTTGTATATCTCTCCTCTAGCATCCAAGGAAAGTCAAAATGTATGGTAAGGTCTAGAGATTCTTGGCAGTTTCATCATATATTTGCTTTGTGGATTAGTAAAGGCTAGAATTAAGTACATGCTGAATGTCAGTTGAATTTCTATATCAAAATATTGAGGTAAAAAACTCTAAGAGGCATTGGATAATTTTAAAAAAAGGAAAATAAAATAGAGAAATATTTGTTAGATTTGCCAAAGCGCCAAATACCTGGAAGATTCAAAGCTTTGAAAAGATTTATACCTCAGCATCATCTGGCAACGGTAGAGTAGTACATATGTACCAAAACTTTTTAATCAAATGCATAATATATAAGAATTATTAATTAATAACACCTAATATATCAAAGGCATGATAAAAATAATTTTTTTAGATTAACTACAACAGCATCTCACATATAAAGGGCAAAGTGGCCAAAGCCTTGATTTGGGCTAAATATATGTCACGGCTTTGAATTGATCCTCATTTAAATAATTGAGTTTTGTTAAAAAATATATGTGTATTATTTCAAAAAATATTTTCCTTTCAGAGGAAGATCTAGTGTAAATAATATATATAGTATCTCTTTTTCTTATGTTGAGAACAGACTTGTGGTACGTTGGCCCACTCCTCAGTAAAAACTGAGAAGAAATGTATATTATCTTATACATTTATTATAATATTTATTCTATGCTTTATATTACAAATACTCTATGCTTTCAAATAAACAGTTAAAAGATTATTTAATGCTGAAGGATAAGGATGATTTGACAATCTCAAGGTCTATTCTGGAATTGTAATTCTATAATTCTTGCATTGTTTAGATTTTCACTAGTGACTATCTCAGCACCAAATATATATCCATATTAATTGCAGTAAAGATATTACATGTGAAGTAAAAAAAGAACGGATTCTGCTTTTCATATTAAAATATTTAAGCTAAAATATTTTGTGCTTATTGAAAAAGATAACCCTGGTTAAAATAAAAAAAATGCTAAGTAAGTCAACAGCCCTGCGTCGTGTACTGACTTCCTGTATAACAGTGCTTCGGATGCTGAGGAGCCTATAAAGACTATTAGTCTACTTCTGCTTCTAGGACTATATGTTCTATTGTTGCTGTGCAGACTGTGCACATGTAAGATACAAATAATCATTTATGAATGATAAATAATACAAGATAATGCATAATACATGACAAGGGAAAGATGCTGCCAATGAGTATAATACTAGGACCAGGAGATGGTGTTTGCATTATGAAGATGATAGAACATTTTCCAGAGGAGGGGGTCTTTGGGAAAATTGGGGAGTGTTTTTACTGAGAATGAGTAGGCTGATGTACCACAGATCTGCTTGCAATGTAAGGAAAAGAGATACTATATATATTATTTACACTGAGATCGTCCTCTGAAAGGAAAATATTTTTAAAAATAAAAAAATTATTTTTTAACAAAACTCAATTATTTAAATGAGGCTCAATTCAAAGCGGGTGACATGAATTTTGCCCAAATCCAGGTTTTGGCCACTTTGTTCTTTATATGCAAGATGCTGTTGTAGGATATTGTAATCAGATAATGTATTGTAAATTACTTCATGGTTTAGAAATCCTAGTTGTATTTGCACATAGCTGCTGTGTTTTCTTCTAGGCTGTCTTGACCCAGTGATTTATATTCTTGTATACACATTTTGTTTTTTCCACAGCTACTTAACCAACCTGACCTCACTGGTTGAGTATTTCTTTGCAGGATTCTTTAGCAAAGCTGCCCACACAAAGAAAAATTCAGGAGCATTTTCAGAGGAAAGTTAAGTACTTAGAATTCCAGATACATTCTATACAAATACTTGACTCTATGCAACCTTCACCTCATGTATCTGACTGATGTTTACCAATTTATATTGACTTTCATTTTCTATTTCATTGCAGCTTATCAAATTGTTATAGACTTTCAGACTCACTGTTTTCCCAATCAACTGTGCCAACATTTTCTTATAACAAGGAAGTTTTCCAGTTAACTGATGGAGGTAACAACTCTACTATCTAGAAGCAAGATCTTCTGAGATTGCAGATTTAAATCTTTCAGCTTGATTTTATACCTCAATAGTTGCTGTAATTTGGCAAACTATCCCCAAGTAATTTTATCCAAAAGCGTAGTTCTCCAGGAAACAGAGAGTGCACATTTACAGGCTAGGGCTCTGTCAGAAAATATAAAGCCTAGAACTGTGTACCTCTGAGATACCAACACACACACACACACACACACACACACACACACACACACACACACACACACACACAAATGAAGCAAACCAATGGAAACATCTTTTTGGAGATAAACACAAGGCAGAAATGCTCTTCTAACATGGTGAATAAAAGAGTGCCCATTAAGAGGCATATGGGAAATGAATTGCTATATGTATTAAGAGCAGGTTCCTGAAAAGAACGAAATTCTGTGAAACTCTCTGACTCATGGAAGGCTTTGATACATGGAGAGGGAATGGGATCTAGACTTTGATAGATCTGAGTTCAAAATCTGTCTCTGTGCCTTAAGAGCTCTATGATCTTGAGTATATTTCTTTGCCTTTTGGTGCCTCTGTTCCTCATCTTTGAAATGAAGGCGACATGGCACTACTCATTCTGAAGAGCCCAGTATAGTGCTCTATAAATATCAGTGCCCCACTTCTCCCTAACCCCACATCGAGCAAATGCTCAGTCTAACCACTATGCCATCAAACACTATTCATATACTTTGAAAAAGAAGCTTTCTAAAAATAGAATAAAGATCAGTCCTAGATGATTTTAAACATGCAACACATCTCGAGGAAAGATTTTCGCAAGTCTCCACAAATGGAAAGGAAAAGCAGTCAGATGAGAAATAACTTTTATTTCAAAAAGAAAGCTTGGAATGAAATGAAAGAAACTAGAGGTGGTATTGGAAAACAGTGGGTTGATTGTTTGAGTAATTAGTGGTAAAACTCAAATGTCAGGTTGTTTTTGGATCCTAAAATCACTGTAGGAAACCTATGGGAAGCTTTTCTTTGTGGGTGGCGGCTGGCCAGCTCCTGAGTGCAGATGTTTGCATGTCCCAGACTACTGAGGACCCAGGGCTGCAGGCTGTCTGCTAGGCCCATGATGCTTTTTGAGAGTGTTTCTGTGCCTAAGAAAGGCCTAGATTTTTTTGAGGGGTCTGCTCTTGTGGTCCTGTTTACAAAGTAATTTGAGAGAAAAGTGTCTAAAAATATGTATTTACTTGCTGTCAGAAGTTTTGCCCTTAGGCGTTTGTTTCTTTGGGTTAAAATATTCTCATTTTCAGATGTTCTCTTTTGAAATAAAAAAATTCCTAGAGGGCTTAATACAGCAGATGCTTGTCCTAGTCCTTAATTTAGTCTGACTATGCAAGTAGGGCATCAACGTGAGCCTAGACTTTGTCCCCTCCCAGGGTTCAGGCATTCTGGACATGTCTGATGAGATCGTGGGGCAGTCGACAACTGTTTGTACAGGCTGAGCATGTCTGGGTGGAAAATTTATCCCAAAGCAAAGAGAGCCAGACTCCATGTTTGGTTGAGCCATAAAGCCCTAGACGTTGAAGAGGAAAAATAATTCTGAACATGAAAGTGTGGTGTTTGTCCTTTGAAAGGGAAAGAAAATAAGTGAAAATAGAAAAATGAATGTCACGGAAAGTGTCAACAGTGAAGTTTGATAAATGATTCTGAGAATTCCTGCCCTTAGAGATTAAGTTAAGTAGGAGAGAGGCATTGCCCCATTGCACCCCAGATGGCTTTGCAGGTGCTGGTGATCTGTGGATCAGAGGCCCTGAGCTGGTGGGAGTTTGGGAGTGTGGAATTCGCCTGAGGCTGCTGCAAGTTCTATGTTAAGAGGTATGAGGAGTCTGTGAAATTTGCTTGGGTTACAGGTCGAAAATGTGTTTGTAAGATCAGACTTCATATCATATATATAAGGAAATAGAAAACAAAGGGATAGATTTTAAATTACATTATACTTCTGTTTCCTAAGTGATGAAAAAGTAAGGATTCAGTAAAATAGGCAGTCAGTTTGAAACAATGACTAAGAGTTAAAACTAGCCAGGGAAAGAGGACCCTATATCTGTATAGACAACTTTGGTAAAAGAGTAAATTATTAATGAAAAAGGAACTACCTAGTGAAAGAAGTGGGAAACATTTTGATTGAAAAATTCATTTAAAAAAGTCTATCAAAAACTTGTCAGAAAAGTTTACCAAACAGAAAATTAAGTAAATATAACTGTTTAGTGGATTCAGGTATGTTGATAGTGGTGTCTTTACTCTGAAAATGCTTTGGTACAATTATATAATGCATATAAATGGATTTATTTTAAAATAGAAGCTTTAGTTTTTGAAAACTAAGGTTTGTGCAAAGTTGGTGTCAGTGCTCTGTAAAGCTTCTGTTCTCATCTTGGCACTGTATATGGTGGCAGTAACTTGAAGGATGAGGTAAAATTCCTAGCTGGGATTTATGAAGTCAAACCAGAAACTACTTCAAATACTCAAGATCTAAAATAATATGACAGGGGTGCACACAGAAGAAAAATGTTAAATTCTGTTAGTCATCAAGTTATTAATATCATTTAAGGTAGCTGCAAATAGGACCCTAGGAATTGGGATTTTTGATGGGAAAGAGAAAGAATGAAGATCACCAAAAAAGATGGAAAAGATACAGCAAAAATGTGGACCCATAAGTGTGTGTTTGGGAGCTTTTGACAACACATGGCTAAGGGGTCTAGGGGGAGGGCTCTTTGAAGAGAGGGACTGAAGGAGAGAAGGGATCAGTAGGATGCAGCCTCCTTCAACACCTAGCTTATATGCATCCCTTAGAGACACACTCAGGGTTTCCTAGGCGATTCCTGTTGCAACTTTTTATAATACCCTTAAAATAAGTACCCCACTTCTTAGAAGCTCAAGCACTTCCCCAGTCATTGCATGTGGTACTCAATTATAATGATTATATTTTGAGGAAACTGGCACAGGTTTTAGGATTTTTGAAAACTGGTGTCTTTAGAACTTCTTTCTCTTCTCCTCAGTCCAATTCAGCAGACACTAATGAGCATTATTATGTACCAGGCACTGTGCTGGCCACTAGAGATAAAATGATAATCAATAAATGAATGATTGGAGAGTGATTTAGTGTGATAGATGGATGGGTGGAGCTTAGGTAGAGATAGGAGATGACATGGAGGCTTTATTAAAGATAAAATATTTGTTAGACAAGGAAGAGAGGAAGAAGGTTTCAAATAGACTCATGGCTTCTTCAGGAAATAGTAACTTGGAGTTGAAATATAGGATGTGGAAAAGAATCTAGTGAGAAAGATAGTAAATACATTTATAGCCATTTATTGAGCACTTTCTTTGCAGATAAAACTAGATTAAAGTCAGACTGTAAGATTTTAAATGCTATGTGAAGAGATTTACACTTAAACTTTATTATGGAAGCAACTAGAAAATGATTCCCTGTGACAGAATTGTGGAGTTCAAAAGACTAAAGTAATTTAACCACGGCTGCAATTATTGAATATTTATTTTATGTCAAGCATTCAGCTAAGTGTGTTAAGCATTATCTCATTTATTAAGTCATGATTTATTATGTTAGAATAATGAGATATGATAAAAGCCTTGTTTAGATTTATAGTCCTAGAGATAGAAAGGAGTCAACAATTTAAATGTGGTGGAAAAAATATTTCAGAACTTTAACCATTCATTTACTTGCTTACCCATTCATTCATTCAACAAATATTTATTTACTCACTTACTATTCGCCGAACTCTGAGCTAGATGTTAAAAGCCAGGTGTTTGTGGTGTGAGCTTACTTTCTGTCAGGAGCTTTTCTAAGTCCTTTGCAGGTATGTGTGGCTTTTTATTGTCATTTTTTTACAGATGAAGAAATAAAGACAAAGAGAAATTAAATTACTTATCCAAGGCCAGAGTGTTAGCATGTAGGACTTGAACCATATGGGTGGGTTTCAGATGTGGCCTCCTTTAACACTCTATACTACATTTCACAGGTAGGTAAAAGCTCTGACCTCAAACATGTCACTTTTTAGTTGGGAAAGAAAGATATGGAAGCAAATAACTAAAACACTCCAAATGTATAATTCCAGTGCAGAAAGTGCAGTGTGATATTTCCAGCTTTGGGCCATTATGAATAAAACTGCTATACACATTCATGCACAGGTTTCTGTGTGAACATAAGTCTTCATTTCTACAGGATAAATGCCTAAGAGTGCAATTGCTGTCTGGTCTTATGGTAGTTGCACATTTAGTGTTCGAAGACACTGGCAAAGTGTTTCCAGAGTGGCTGCACCATTTTACATTCCTAGGAGCAGAGTGTGAATAATTCAATTGCTCTGCACACTTGGCAGCACTTAGTCTTGTCACAATTTTTTATTTTAGTCATTCTGACAAGTGGTTAGTGATAAGTCATTGTGGTTTTAATTTGCATTTCTCTAATGGCTAATGATGTCAAACATCTTTTCACGTGCTTATTTGCCATCTGTATATCTTCTTCAGTAAAATGTCTCCTCATGTCTTTTGCGTACCTATTAACTGGAGTTTTTTTTTTTCTGTTGGGGTTTGAAAATTTTTTATATATTGTAATTGCTAAATACTAGTCCTTTGTTGAACATGTGATCTACAAATATTTGCGCTTGGTCTTTAGCTTGTCTTTAATAAGGTCTTTTGCGTATTTAGTCTTAAGTGTGGTTAAAAATAAAATTTGCAAAACAAATATATATTTATTATATTGACTCTTTTTTTTTGAGGTAGCCTTGCTCTGTCCCCCAGGCTGAAGTGCAGTGTTGCGATCTTGGGTCACTGAAACCTCCATCTCCCAGGTTCCAGTGATTCTCCTGCCTCAGCCTCCCAAGTAGCTGGGATTACAGACCCATGCCACTGTGCCTGGCTACATTTTGTATTTTTTTAAGTAAAGAGGAGGGTTTTGCTATGTTGGCCAGACTGGTCTTGAACTCCTGAGCTCAAGTGATCCATCTGCCTTGGCCTCCCAAAGTGCTAGGATTACAGGAGTGAGCCACCCCCAGACCTATATTGACTTTTTTAGAGTTAAACATTAGGGGTCATGCTGATTTGCATGAGCAACTCTGTAAAAAATCTCTAAGCTTTACTAATTTAAAAAAAAATTTTAAGTTGACATATCATAGTTGTACATACTTTTGGAGGTGCATGTGATATTTTTATACATGTGTACAATGTGTAATGATTAAATCAGGGTAACTGGGACAGACATCACTTCAAACATTTATCTTTTCTTTGTTTCAGGAGCATTACAATTCTTCTAGCTATTTTGAAATATGCAATAAATTACATGTGTCTATGTTTGTGGCATCTGGATATTGGTCTGTAGTTTTTTTGTTTGTTTGTTTGACTCTATCAGGTATTGGTATCGGGGTAATATTAACAACACAAAATATTAGCTTCTTCCCTCTTTAATTCTCTAAAAGAGAATGTATAAAAGTGGAGTTCATCAAGTTTGGAAGAATTCTCTATTGAAACTACCTGGACCTGGAGATTTCTTTCTTGGAAGTTAAAAAATTATAAATTCAATTTCCTTGATACTTAGAAGTGCATTTAAATTATCCATTTCATATTGGGTTCATTGTGAAAGCTTAAGATACTGGCCCATTTCATCTACTTTCTCAAATTTATGTATGTAAAGTAATTTATAGCATTTCCTCATTTTTCTTTTGTTATTTACAGGGTCCATAGTGATATTCTCTTTTTCATTTCTGGTATTGATAATTTATGTCTTTTATCTTTTCCACTTTTTCAGTCTTGCAAAAGTTTGTCAATTTAATTGATGTTTGAAAAGCAGCTTTTTGTTTCATTGATTTTTCTATATTTAATTTCAATGATTTCTGTTCTTACCTTTATTATTTCTTTCATTTTCCTTGCTGTGGATTCAGTTTGCTCTTCCTTTTTTTAGGTTCTTGAAGTGGGAGCTTAGATTGTTAAATTGAAACTTTTCTTTTTTTGTAATACATGAATTTTGTACTCTAAATTTAGTTGTGCTCTAGAAATTTTCATATATTGTATTTTCATTTCATTCAGTTCAATATATTTTTTGATTTTCCTTGAGACTTCCTCGTTTATCCATAGGTGATTGTGCTGTTTGGTCTCCATGCTTGGACATTCTTCTGCTCTCTTTCTCTTATTGATTTCTAATTTTAGTTATTTGTGATTGGAGAACACATTCTGTATGATTTCAATTTTTAAAAATGTGTTGATATTTCTTTATAATTCAGGATATGGTTTATCTTGGTATGTGTTTTGTGTTCACTTGACTAGAATGTGTATTCTATTGTTATTGGGTGAACTGTTTTATAAAAGTTGACTAGATTCTGTTTGTTGATGGTGTTGTTGAGTTCTATATCCTAAATGATTATCTGTGTAGTTGTTCTGTCAATTGTTGAGAGTTAGTTGTTGAAGAAAACAACTAGAATTGTGGATTTGTTCTTTCAGTTCTGTCAGTTTTTTCCTCCACATATTTTGTGTCTCTGTTGTTTGATACATACAGTTTAGTAATGCTATGTATTTTTGGTGGATTAACCCTTTTGTCATTTTATAATGAACCTCTTTATGTCTAATAATTTTTTCTTTTTTTTGAAGCCTATTTTATTAGATATTTTTCCATCCTTTTCCTTTTAACATGCCTGTATGGTTTTATTTGAAGTGAGTTCTTTGTGGACAGTAAATATTTGGGTCATATACTCTGCCAGTCTATTCTTTCACCCTCTTTTTTTTTTAATTGATAGATTTGGACCATTTATATTTAATGTAATTATTGATATGTAAGATGTAATCAAGTTTTTTTGTTTTCTGTTGTTCCCTCTGTTTTTTTTTCTTCTTCTTTTTTTTCTACCTTTCTGTGAGCTACTGGAAGATTTGTTTTTAGTTCCATTTTATTTTGTTTATAGTGTTTCTGAGTAGTGTTTTTTACAATTGTTCTAGGTATTACATTTCTTACACATAACATCACAGTTTATTGGTTTCATAATTTTACTAATTTGAGTGGCATTTGAAACCTTGCCTTCTTTTATATATATTTCCATCACTCACTTACAATAAAATTCTCTTAAATTTTTTCTCTACCTGAATTTAGAACCACATCAGGCAGTGTTACCATTTTTGCATCTATCACAAAACATGATTTTGAAAGCTCAAGAGGAGAAGGAAAATATTTTTTTCACCATACTTTTGTTTATCAAGTTCTTCCTTTCTGATGTTCTGATGCTCTTTTTTTAATAAAAACCAAAAAATCAGTTTATATTTAGAGAATTTAATATAATTTTTAGAGTACATATCTGTTAATGAAAAATTCTCCTAGTTTTTTTTTTTCATCTGAGAATGTATGGATTTGCTTTTCATTTCTGAAGGATATCTTCTCCATATATAGGATATAGGTTGACAGTTCTTTATTTTCAGTACTTGAAAATTATACTACTTTATTCTGGCCTCCACAGTTTCTGATGAGAAATCCACTGTCATTCAAATTGTTTCTTGTCTATACATAATGTGTCATTTCCCTCCTTGCTTCCAATATAGAATTTTTTGTCTTTAGTTTTCACAAGTTTGATTACAATGTATCTTGGTGTAAATTTCCTTAGGTTGATCTTGATGCCTTTTGTCAAATTTGAGAAGTTTTCATTCATTATTTTATTGAACACTTTTTCAGCCCTGTTTTGTTTCTCTCTCTCTTTCTTTTTTTTCCAGAACATCAGTGATATAAGCGTTAGATCTGTTAAAATCCAATTGATTGGTAAGACTCTTTATTTTTTCATCCTATTTTCTGTCTTCAAATAGAATAATTTTGAATATTCTGCCTTTCAGTTCACTGATTGTTTCCTCTCTCCCCTCCATTCTAGTATTTAATTCATAGGTTGATGGTACTTGGATCTTATGTTTATTTTATTTGCTTATCCTATATTTTGATCTTTGAAAATCTACTCAGATCAAATGAATTTTTCAACTACGAAGGGTTTGCATTAAAGGGGAGATTTGGCTACACCTAAAATCACTGAACTTACATTGAAAACATTGTCCTGGCGGTGTCTAAGTGCCAGGTAGAGCCCCTCGATTGGTGAGAGCAGAGTGACCTATTGACCCACATTGGCATCATACAAAGGCCAAAGCTATTGGTCCATTCTCCTTTCATAAATGAGATAGATTGCTCAATATCCTTGTTCATCTAATCGTTTCATTCTTATGTGTGGAATGACTCTGGACTGAGCTGCTTAGCTTTCTTAGTTTGACTTTTGTTCTGACTTGTGAACCTGTTTTGGATTCTAGTTTAAGTGTTGTTGACCTCTTGTCTGCTAGTACTCACATGTGAACTATGCTCTGTAACTAGATTTGATATTTGCTTTTTCTCTGTTCAGAATTCTACTTTCTTTTCCACTTTGATTTCAATCAGGCTTTCAAAAAATATTTCAGTTTCCTAGAGAGAATAATTTTCTAAATCACTGCTATTATGGAGTTGCCACAATAATTATTTCAGCATTAAATTTTATTTTCTGTACAACAGTATTACTACATGATCTAAAAGGACCACTTCTTGAAATGATCTTCAAGTCAATCCCATAGAAATGTGGACTCCAGTGGCCTTTACAAGGTGTTGGAATTGTGAAGAAATTTCATTTGTATATTGTTTTTTGAACCAATTCATCAAGCTGGATAAAATAAAGCATAATTATCCAGAAGCTGTGTGTACAAAATACATTATCCCTCCTCTGAGTCTGGGAAATGAATATTAGTAAGACAATATTGGTAAAGTTTTACCAATACTGACCTCATCCAACTAGAGAGTAAGTAGTAAATGATTCACATTTAGAGGTAAAGGAATTCTTTCAGATAACTTTGGTACCAGGGAGTATGCCAGAGACATTCGTTACTAAATGAGTTAGGCAATTTATAAACAAATTTTCCTCAACTTCAAAAGCTCACACTGCTAAATACTAGTCTAATCAAGCTCATTTCATGCTATATTAAATGAATCCAAATACACCTTAAGTTAATTGGCTCTCACATGAGACATCTTTTGTAGTGCCCAGGGATTGGAAAATTTTTGTAGGCAGCTTTTGGGAGAGAAACTGTATGAAATTTGAACATATTTTAATATTAAAAATTAGCTTTTACAACTAAAAATTTCCATGGGCATTGATTTTATCTTCAGGTGATTACTCAATGTCACATCACTAGGCAAAAATTCCCCAGAGTTCAGCTACCTCTCGGTCACATTTATTTTGATAAGAATATTTAACTGAGGAATATATCAAATATTTGCTCTCTTGTTCTTTGAAACTTGAGTTATATTTAAAAGCCTACCTAAAGCAATTGTAAGATACTTTTTGCTTTGGATTTTTATAGGTTAATAAGCATCATATTCACAAATATGAAAGCTATATATATTTATATATATATAGTGAAAAATTAAAGTCCAAAATAGCATAATGCCATATTAAAACCATTTTATCACCAAAATGTAAAACATATTAATATAATTATCATGCACTTCAATGCTCATTTCTTTTTTTTTTTATTGTACTTTAGGTTCTGGGGTACATGTGTAGATCATGCAGGATTGTTGCATAGGTACACATATGGCGATGTGGTTTGCTGCCTCCATCCCCCCGTCACCTACATCTGGCATTTCTCCCCATGTTATTCCTCCCCGACATCAGCCTGCCCCTCACTGTCCTTCCCTTGGCTCCCCTCAACAGACCCCAGTGTCTGATGTTCCCCTCCCTGTGTCCATGTGTTCTCATTGTTCAACACCTGCCTGTGAGTGAGAACATGTGGTGTTTGATTTTCTGTTCTTGCATCAGTTTGCTGAGAATGAAGGTTTCCAGATTCATCCACGTCCCTAAAAGGACACAAACTCTTCGGTTTTTATGGCTGCATAGTATTCCATGGTGTATATGTACCACATTTTCCTTGTCCAGTCTATCACTGATGGGCATTTGGGTTGGTTCCAGGTCTTTGCTGTTGTAAACAGTGCTGTCATGAACATACATGTGCATGTGTCTTCATAATAGAACAATTTATAATCCTTTGGTTATATACCCAGTAATGGGATTGCTGGGTCAAATGGAATTTCTATTTCTAGGTCTTTGAGGAAGTGCCACACTGTCTTCCACAATGATTGAACTAATTTACACTCCCACCAACAGTGTAAAAGTGTTACTATTTCTCCACATCCTCTCCAGCATCTGTTGTCTCCAGATTTTTTAATGATCGCCATTCTAACTGGTGGGAGATGGTATCTCAATGTGGTTTTGATTTGCATTTCTCTAATGGCCAGTGATGATGAGCATTTTTTCATATGTTTATTGGCCTCATATATGTCTTCTTTTGAAAAATGTCTGTTCATTGCCCACTTTCAGATGGGTTTTTTTGTTTTTTTTTTCTTGTAAATCTGTTTTATTTCTTTGTAGATTCTGGATATTAGTCCTTTGTCAGATGGGTAGATTGCAAAAATTTTTTCCCATTCTATTGGTTGTCAGTTCACTCTAATGATTGTTTATTTTGCTGTGCAGAAGCTCTGGAGTTTAATTAGGTCTCATTTGTCTATTTTGGCTTTTGTTGCCAATGCTTCTGGCGTTTTAGTCATAAAGTCCTTGCTATGCCTATGTCCTGAATGGTTTTGCGTAGGTTTTCTTCTAGGGTTTTTACAGTGTTAGGTCTTATGTTTAAGTCTTTAATCCACCTGGAGTTAATTTTAGTGTAAGGTGTCAGAAAGGGGTACAGTCGACTGCCAGCAACGGCTGGGTATGGGCTTGATGCTCCAGCGCCATCCATTTTCAGGGCTAGTTGATTCAGCAGGTGCGTTGTTTCTTTTTTCTTTTCTTTCTTTTTTTTAAGAAAGAGAGAAAGAAAGAGGAAGAGATTTTAGAAAAAGAAAAGGAGAAAGAAACAGCAAAAGAAAGAAAAAAAGAATGAAAGGGGAAAGAAAGAGGAAGAGATTTTAGAAAAAGAGAGAAAAGGAGAAAGAAAGAAAGAAACAGCAAAAGAAAGAAAAAAAAGAATGAAAGAGAGAAAGAAAGAGGAAGAGAAAGAGGGAGAGAGAATGGGATTCTTGTTTTATTGCCCAGGATAGAATACAGTCTAAAAATGG